>CAJQZJ010015385.1:4784464-4798123 GCA_907164525.1 Lophiomys imhausi
ATAGATAGATAGATAGATAGATAGATAGATAGATAGATAGATAGATAGATAGATGATACATAGAGATAGGTGAGATTAGCTCACTCAGTTGCTCACAAGTCTTCCTATTGACCTCTCACTTCAGAACATGCCTCATATTCCTTAACCATGTACTACAGGAATATTTAAAATGCTCTCAATTGTCCATTCATGGTTCAGCATTCCCTTTTTAGTCCATGTTTTCCTGAATACACTTTGACTTCTGGTCAGTGCACTCTATTACATCACAAAAGTATCTTCACTTGCTTGCAAGTGATACTAAGATACTATCTACCTTGATTTTTGCTTTATACATTTTTAAATCCAAGGTCAAAATCCTACTTACCCTCAATGATTTCAATGACCTTGAAGACACATTATATGTAACATCCTTATCCTTTATAACACCAAACACTCAAAAACTTCTCAAAACAAAGTAACATCATTGGTAAATGCCAGTAGTCTTCCTAAATTACATTGGCTCTGAGACTAGATACAAGATTATTTATAGGATGATTACAGACTTCAATTGTCTTAGAACCTTCCTAACAACTAATATAATATAATATCCCCCTTTTCTGTTTTATCTAATGCATAGAAAAATAAATGTAGATTGCAGAAGTTATTTTTATCAAACACTGGAGATCTTTCCCTTTGACACTTAAATCCTAAAATGCAAGAGAAATTAAATTAAATTAAAAATTAAAACAAAACACAAACTTAAAACACACTAAAACAAAACAAGGGGCCTTTTATGAGTGGAAGGATTTAGAGTGGAAGACAGGAGTCCCCATGAGCCTCTCCTAAGGACACAGCTGTGTTATTGGCTTCACTCTGCACTTCAAGAGACATTTTTAAATCTGATGTTATTAATTTGAGGAGAAGAAGTCTCTGTAGAGGGAAAAAACTCCAAGATTTTTTTGTTTCCTTTTCCATCACTCACAGTCACTCTAATGTCAACACCATTTAGGTCAAATTTCAGGCATTCAAAATGTGCAGCTTCATCCAGCTGCAGAGCTAAAAATCTAGAGCACCACAGCCTAACCAATAAAATATGTCTGGGGGTGTTAGTAACAATTAACAGGTGTGTGCCTTCCCTAAAAGGCTTTCATATGACATGTGATGTGTGAAGTAGTGCACTTGAATCTTGTAAAAACTGCATATAATGCAAGGTATATCTGGTTAATGCATCCTCAGGAACTGGAATTCTTTTTTTTTATTTTTTTTTTTTTTGGTTTTTGAGACAGGGTTTCTCTGTTTAACAGCTCTGGCTGTCCTGGACTCGCTTTGTAGACCAGGCTGGCCTCGAACTAGCAAAGATCCGCCTGCCTCTGCCTCCCAAGTGCTGGGATTAAAGGCGTGCGCCACCACCGCCCGGCTTGGAATTCTTTGTTCATATAAATCCTGTAAACATATCTCATAAAAGACATCATAGGGTGTAGGCGTGGTCCCTGACCCTGGATCTTTTCCATGACTGGAGTGATTAACATTAGTATGGTCTTGGATTTTCATACTAAGTTTCCTTCAAGTATTTTGTTATTACTGAGCCTTCTCTCATCCTTTCTACTTATCAAAATCTTACTTACTTCCATCTTCATCTTCTCTAGTAGCTTGTTGTTTCTTTTCTTTTCTTTTTTTTTTTTTTTTTTTTGAGCCACATGCTTCCTCTTTCCTCTGGCCAAATCAGGCAAAATCAATCAGGCCAAGGGTGCACTAAAACTTGCCTAAATATCCCCCCTCTTCATTGCTTGTTGAGTTCTACATCCTCATCCTCAACCCAAACATTTCAATAGCTTTTCTTGTCTGATTCTTCTCTCAATATTCATAAACAAAATCGCTAAACAATAGAGAGCAATTGAACTAGCCTCAACTGTGCCTTCACTGTATCTCAACAATGCTTCTGTCACTTGTTGACTCCCAGTGGCATTTCTCCCTGCAGCTGTTCCAAATGTTTCTGAGGCTCTAAAATCCCCAATGCCACCCCTCTTCCCTCTTAGCACATAACCTCACCTCCTACTGAGAAAATTAAAACCATCCCAACTTATGTTTACACAATTGTCCTCCTCGTCTACTCAAAAAATATCCCTCCCTTTTTGCTTTTACATTGTCTTAGAGAAATCATTTCCTTGCAAAGAAACAGCACTATGCTCTTATCAAATGTTTTGAGTTTGAATGGACACAGAAGAGCTTAGACACTTTATATAGACACATATAATTTTTTTTGAAGCAATAAATAAATAAATTTATTTAAAAAAATTCTAAGCAAGATGCCTTTGAGTTTCATGTTTTCCCCTCTGTTCTCCATCCCAGGAAGTCTCTCTGTCTGGAGCAATAATTGGATTGTGTTAGTTGGATAGGTTTTCACTTCTCTCTCCTTCCCTGGATGTGTTGTAATAGCAGCTTTACTAACTTGTCAAGGTAGTTGTCAATTCTCCCAGGTCAGCAAGAAGCCATATAGATGTGAGAGAAAGCCCGTAGTTTCCCAGGCATTGGGTGAAACCTGCAATCCATGGGAGTTTACATATCTTAGGTATGGTCTATTTTTTTTTTAATAATTTATTTTTTTTTCTTCAAGTTACATCTCAATCACAATCCCCTCCCTACTCCCCCCTCCAGTCCCAGTCCCAGACACATATAATTTTAACAAGATATTTTTTTATTTGAAACCTTCAATGGCATCATCTCTGAAATGGCAGTAATGATTTCTTACTCCTGGGCATGAAACAATACTTACCAGCTGATACTGAACATTTAAGAATTATAGTTATCATTTATCATTATTTGAAGTCACAAGCCATAAGCCCTCTACCTCTATTTACCCTTAATAACTATGATATTAATACAAAAATAATAGAGTAAATAATACTTTCTCTGTTTTCTGATTGAATTACCTTCTCAGGGATTCCTTTTATTGTTCAATTTTTTATTCAACCTAGTTTATTAGATAATTCTTTCTGTCTTATACATTGAAAAGTTAATTTCTTTTAAAGAAAATAGAATGCATGCCATCTTTCAAGCCAACCTCCCATTACTCAGGCTTTGATCAGTACCCTTGAGAGAACTGGCTAAACAAGCTCTTTTCTTATTTTCTAAACAGTTGTTAAAATCCTTAGTGCTATTTCCTTGCCCATCTAAACCCTATTTTGAAAAGCACCATTAATGCGTGCTTATCCTTCTTCATCTTTTCTTTTTTTAAAATTTATTATTTAAAGTGTATACACTTTACATTCCAATTGCATCCCCCCTCTCTCCTCTCCTCCCAGTCCCACCCTCTGATGATCCTCTGTCCCCAATGTCCCCACCCACTCTCAGATAAGGGAACCCCATGACCACCAACCTGCCCTGCACTTCATGTCACCTCAAGACAAAGGTCATCCTCTTCCATGGTAGCCAGACCAGGCAGCACAGATAGGGGAAAGTTATCCAACAGTAGGCAACAGAGTCTGCATCAGGAAAATAACCCTTACCAGTTGCTAGGAGATCCACATGAAGACCAAGATCCCCATCAGCTCCTTAAGTGTAGGTGGCCTACATCTAGTCCAGGCATGCTTTTAGGTTGGTGGTTCAGGCTCTGTGAGATCCTATGGGCCTAGGTTAGTTGACTCTCTTGGTCTTCTTGAGCAGTTATTGTCCCCTTCAGGTGCTTCTATTCTTCCCCCATCTCTTCCACAAGACTCTCATATCTCTGTCTAAGGTTTGGCTGTTAATTTCAGCATCTGTCTTGATCCATTGTTAGGTGGAACCTTTCTGCAGGTTATGGACAGTTATGCTAGGCTCCTGTCTGCAAGCATAGGAGAGTATCATTACTAGTGTCCAGGGTTGGCTCTCAAGCATGGCATGAGTCTCAAGTTGAGTCAGTCAGTGCTTGGCCATTCCCTCAACCCTGTTCCATCTTTATAACCCCCACCCCACCCCCGCATCTCGTAGTAAGGGTAAATGTTGGGTCAAAGGTTTTGTGCGTGGGTTGATGTCCCCCTCCTTCCACTGGCAGTACTTCCTGGCTTTAAACAGTGGCCACTTCAGTCTCCACACCCCTACTGCTGTTGTCTCAGCTAGAGTCACCCCATATCCTTCTAGGAGGCTGCCCCTTCACAGGTCTCTAGTTTGTCCCACAGTTCCCTCTCCCCCTCAGTTTCCCTTCTCTCTCCAAGCCCCACCACCTCCCACCCCCAATTTCCCACACCTAATCCCAACCCTTGTTCCCCTCCACACTCCTTCTCCCACCCAGTTCCCACTCTTCATTTAGTTCTGATGTTTATTTTACTTTTTTGTTAGTTAATTTTTTTAAGTTACATCTCAATCAAAATCCCATCCCTCCTCCCCTCCAGGTCCCACCCTCCCTCTCTCTTCCTTCTCTTTGTCCTCTCTTTCTCCTCTGATGAGGGATGAGGGTAGATCCCACATATCAAACCCCCCAGTTAATTAGTCATATGAGTGTTAAGAGCTTCCTTTTGTACTGGGGACTGGTATGGCAGCTCAGCTAGGGTAATGTGTTCCACTAACAGGCAACTTTTAGAGGCAATGTTCAAACATGAAGCCACTCATTGAGCAAAGTATGCAAGTGCTATAAATGTCAAAACAGCTGAGTAGAAGACATAATGAAAATCAGATTCTCCAGTATGGGTGGGGGCATGTGCAGAGAGCTAGGAAGGAGACAAAGGGAAAGAAAGCAAGTTGTTCGAAGTTGTATGCTAGGTAGGAAATAGTTCTTCTTCCACAACATTGGAGAACAAAACATGCAGTTAAATTTGGGAGATTTGTTTTAGATCTTCCATTTCTTTCTTTGCACTTGCTTCTAGGACCTAACCTCTATGTTTACACTGTATTAATCCTCTCACTAACACTTCCATCTTCACTACTCTCAGCTTCCACAAATCTTCAGCATTATAATGAATTCCTGGAATTTTTATCTTTGAAGGTTCTTTGGCTCTTACCCCATACTGCACAACCCATGTAAATATCACACATCAACCTTATGCCTAAATTATTTTGTGTTTTGTCCAATAATTTGCCAGTGGGCTTATGGGCATGGGAGCCAGAAAAATATTTTTATTCATTTTATAGATACCATATGCCCTTGCATAGAAGGGAAACTGCCTGTGTTGTAGGTTAAATAAAAATAACTTTCAGAAAGTACTTTTCATAGTCTCAGGAGTATTTTACCTTTCAGCATTGTCTTATTTGGTTTTGATAATAGATGGAGCTGTTACTTTTCTACTGTTTGTTCATTCAACAAAAATTAAGCACGGATTTATACAACATGAAGAATATTAGTCATTTGTTCACCTTAATTTAAAGGACAGACATATTTGAAGTTAATTGGAAGATCTGTTCAAACTTTTCTAGCAATATCTGAAGATTAAATTATCCAAAATGATTGATTCTTCTCTCTAATTAATCACAATTTCACAATTTTTAGGAATAACATTGAAGAAATTTTGTTTCTTTGAAAAAGAATGGAATGGAACAAGTACAATCCTAGTAGTTACTTCTGTGTTTAATTATTTCACTGCATACGTTGAATTAGAATAGTTTACTGTTAAATAGCAAGAAAAATAATGTCCTCCGTGGACTTGGGAGTATTTAATTACAAAAAAAGAACTGAACATATATCTATAGCTAAATTATATGGATAGAAATGCTTTGAAACTCACATACAAAGATAAATACCTCAGCAACATCTAGTCAAAAGAAAAAAGGAATAGGGAAATAAGATTAGGAATGCAACTCTTTTTTTAATTTATTTTTTATTTCTTCAAGTTACATCTCAATCACAATTCCCTCCTTACTCCCCCCTCCAGTCCCACCCTCCCACCCTCTTCCCCCTCAACCCCTCATCCTCTTCTCCCTTCTTTCTTAAGTTTAAGGTATATCTTTTCCCCCACAACAGCTCCCCCTTTCAGTCCAACAAATGGTTCTTTCTCTTATAACAATAAATACAATACAAAACAACATAAATAAATAAATAGGCCACAATTATGAGAGTTATATGGCTTAGCATACATTCCCAATGTCCATTCCATATGTATTTGGCACCTGACTTTAACATTCTACTATCTAACCATCTCCATGAGTTTAAAGTTCTGTATCTAACTCAGCTTTCATACTAACTTGTATCACAATTTTAAAAACATCTTCTTAGATCCATAACACACTCTTGATTCCTAAACAACTCAAAATTTAATTATTAGACTCCATCTATCTATTCTTCAACCACCTCAGAGACCTGAGAGGGATAAATATATCTGATTATATAGGAAGTGCAGGGCCCGCAGCTTCCAAAACTAAGAAATGACATACCAGTGGCTGCCTGGACAGTTCCCATTTTCTCTTCATACATTACAGCATCAATCTTCAGCTGATTGGCCCCATTTCTCTGACAGACATTGATTGTAAAGCAGGAATTATGAAGGACTTGCCTACCCTGTCTTGGCAGAGCTAGGCTGTCAACTTACCTGCTTCCAAGTTTTGTCCTTTTTGGACAGCATTCTGTGTACAGTTGAAGCAAGGGGTTTTTATTGCCAAGAGATAGGCTTGCCACTACTTCAACCATCTACCACTGGAGATTCTTCGATGCTCATCTTCTACTTGGAGTAGAGTAGGGGGTGCTGTCAGGAGCTGGCCTATCTCCATATCAAAAAATCTAAAGTTAAGAAAACATCTTAGAATGCCATATTCTGCAGATCTCTTGAGGTTTTTGAAGACATCCTATCTATCTCTTATATTTAGATGAGCAAATGTTGCTTGTCTCTTAGCAACTTGATTTCTGATTAGCTTAGAAAATAACTGTGATAGACTGTCATAGTACCTAATCCAGGGACAACTGGACAATGGAAACCTCAGAAGAAAACAGATCAGACACCAAAGAAGATAAGTAGCCCAGAGGATCCATTGCAGACTCCCTCAACAGCTGTTTCCTCAAAAGTCTACAACCACAACAACTCAAAATCGATAAGAATGTTCAGCTCCACAGACTGCTCCAGTAAAGCCCTGAAGTTCAACTTCTGTCTACAAACTTCTTAGGACCTTTAAATAGCTGAGCACAAAGGGACTGAACATCAAATGATTCTATTAACATTTTAAACCATTTTTCCATTCTTATTTGGGCCCCAAACAGGTTTACTATGTCCCAAATCAGCAGGAAGTCATTTTAAGAGAGCAACATCACATCCCCAGAAGGTGGGAAGGATGTTCCCCCCCCTTTAGTCATTTGATGGATAATAGAAAAGCTTGTTATTTAGGGAGATTAAATGGTCTTGTTAAATAGGTTTTGGAGGTTAGACCCAGGGACTTCTCTCTTTTTCTTTTCTGTATCCTTCTTTCTCTCCTATGTAGGAGTGAACAGACTTGAGAAAAAATGGGACATAAACATAATATAGGAAAGATCAAGAAAAAAGGACAGATTATTGAATATGTCCTTATACTTTGTATATTGATACAAAATTAATATTATATTTGGCTAAATTGGCATTGATCTTTGTATATTAATGCAAAATTAAGATTGTATTGGGCTACATCGGTATTGATCTTTGTATATTGATAAAAAATTAAGGGTAATGCTTTTTAAAGGTATTGTTCCTAGTAATGCTTAAAAATGAAATGTAAAGTTTCAACCTTTTGCTACCAACTGTCATAAACTGTTTAGGATAATTAAGAGATACAAACTAATAGTCATTCAAGCTTGTCACTTTGTTAGAAATGCAATTCTTTAAAAAAAGTAAATTATGTCCAAGTGCATAGTTCATAATGAAGAATATGGTTTAAAGAATATTTTATAAGCTTTGTTATCACATTACATATATACATACGTTGAAAGTTAAACAATATATAAAATATAAGCTATAAATATTATACCTTCAAGAAGACAAAGCATCATGATAAAGTTTTTTTTTTTTAGGATTTTAACATGCCTTGGCCTGAGTTGTGCATCGCTGGCCCATCTAGCCAGCTCATAATTCTATTACCCAAATATGACCGCATATATATATGGTTCAACATACGAAAATCCATCAATGTAATTCACCATATATACAAGCTAAAAGAAAAAAAAACCCACACGATCATCTCATTAGATGCTGAAAAAGCATTTGGCAAAATCCAACACCCCTTTATGCTAAAAGTCATGGAGAGAATGGGCATATAAGGACCATACCTAGAAATAATAAAGGCAATATACAGCAAGCCAGTAACTAGCACAAATTAAATGGAGAGAAACTTAAAGCATTTCCTCTAAACTCAGGGACAAGGCAAGGATACTCATTTTCACCATATCTCTTCAACATTGTACGTGAAGTTCTTGCTAGAGAAATAAGAAAACTAAAGGAGATCAAAGGAATACAAATTGGAAAAGAAGTTAAACAATCCCTATTTGCAGACCATATGATAGTATATATAAGCCATCACAAAAATTCCACCAGATAACTCTTACAGCTGATAAACACCTTCAACAAGTTGGCTGGATACAAAATTAATTCAAAAATATCAGAAGCCCTTCTTTATACAAACATTAAATGGGCTGAGAAAGAAATTAGGGAAACAACACCCTTCACAATAGCCACAACAATATAAAATACATTGGGTAACTCTAACCAAGCAAGTTAAATACCTGTACGACAAGAACTTCAAGTCCCTGAAGAAAGAAATTGATGACATCAGAAGATGGAAAGATCCCCATGCTCATGGATAGGTAGGATCAACATAATAAAAATGGACATCCTGCCAAAAGCAATATACAGATTTAGTGCAATTCCTATCAAAATACCAACACAATTCTTTTTAGACCTGGAAAAAGCAATTCTCAACTCCTTATGGAATAACAAAAAAAAACCAGAATAGCTAAATCAATCCTGTGCAATAAAAAAACATCTGGAGGCATCACCACCCCAGATTTCAAGCTGTACTAGAGAGCAATAGTAATAAAAACAGAATGGTGTTGGTATAGAAACAGACCAATGGACCAATGGAATTGAACTGAAGACCCAGATATGAACCCACACACCTATTGTCACTCAATTTCTGACAAAGAAGCCAAGGCCATACAATGGAAAAAGGACAGCATCTTCAACAAATAGTGCTGGTCTAACTGGATGTTGACATGTAAAAGAATGACATTACACCCATACTTATCACCTTGCACAAAACGTAAGTCCAAGTGGATCAAAGACCTTAACATAAGGCCAGACATGCTAAATTTATTAGAAGAGAAAGTGGGGAAAACCCTCAAATTCATTAGCACAGGTGACAACTTCCTGAACAAAACACCAACAGCTCAGGATCTAAGACCAACAATCAATAAATGGGATCTCATGAAACTGAAAAGCTTCTGTAAGGCAAAAGACACTCTCATTCGAACAAAACTGCAACCTACAGAATGGGAAAAGATCTTCATCAACCCCACATCTGACATAGAACTAATATCCAAATTTTACAAAGAAGTCAAGAAAGTAAATGCCAAGAAATAAAATAAACCAATCAAAAATGGGGAATAGAGCTAAACTGAGAATTCACAAAGGAGGAATCCCTAATGGCCAAGAGACACTTGAAGAAATGCTCAGCATCCTTAATCATCAGAGAAATGCAACTCAAGAAGACTCTGAGATTCCATCTCACACCTGTCAGAATGACTAAGATCAAAAATCCAAATGACAACACATGTTGGCGAGGTTGTGCAGAAAGGAGAACACTCCTCCATTGCTGGTGGGAGTACAAGTTTGTACAAACACTATGGAAATCAGTCAGGCAATATTTTATAAAACTTAGAATAGCTCTACCTCAAGACCCAGCCATACCACTTCTGGGTATACATCCAAATGAATCCTGACCAAACCACAAGGACATTTCCTCATTTATGTTCATAGCAGCCTTATGTGTAATAGCTAGAAACTGGAAAACCCCAGATGTCCCTGAACCAAGGAATGGATAAAAATATTGTGGTACATCTTCATAATGGAATACTACTCAGCCATCAGAACAACAAAATCACGCAATTTGCAGCCAAATTGATGGAACTAGAGAAGCTCATCCTGAGTGAGCTAACCCAGACTCAGAAGGATGCACGTGGCATCTATTCACTTATAATCGGATTTTAGACATATAGTACAGGATAACTGTACTACAGCCAATGCACCAAAAGGAACAGGAACGTAGACTTTGTTACCTGACAATGAGACACTTTGCCCTAGTGGTGATGCCTTGTAGGCCCCCAGTGTATGAGAAGGCTCTTGGCCCTCATGACTGCTGAACTGGGGTGGGGGACTGATATGTAGGGTCACTCCACTCTGGAGGAGTGGGATAGAAAGGATGGGGGGTAGAGGGTAGGAGTGTTGGACTGGGAGGAGTGGAAAGAGGGCACTGTGATGGAGATGTAACCTGAAGTAATAAATAAACATTAAAAAATAAAAATAAACTTACATCATTGGTTATTATTATTTAATATTAACAAGGTTATTGATTACTCATCAGAGGGACATATTACTCTTATCTAGTAAATAGATATTTACTAAAATACCAGTATTTACTTTTTAACAAAATAAAATAAATAAATATTTTTATATAAAAGTAAAATAAACATATTGGTACATATTTTTAAAATACAATATCCATGAAGACAGAGACAAATATTTAATCTGGAGTAGAGTTTTATATAGAAATAACCTCAGAATAATTCCTACAAGATTTCTTGGATTGTTTGGTTTTCCAATGCTAAAGATTCTATCAGAATTATTTATTTAGTTAGTTATTTAGTTAGTTAGGTAGGTAGATAGGTAGGTAGGTAGTTAGGTAGGTAGTTAGGTAATTAGGTAGGTAGTTTTAAGTGGGCAAAAGTTGAGAGTGATTGAAGTTTAGTGAGTCCAAAGTCTTTCTGATTTAGAAAGATTTCATTTGGGAATTTGAGAATGAAGAAAACATGAAATATCTCTCTGCAGAAGAGGAAAGAAAGCTGGAGTGAGAGAACAGATGTTTGATTGGAAAGAACATAAAACAGCAGACATATGAATGCACCTGAGCACATGAGTGAATATGATGTTCCCTGACTGGAGTGAGCAGTGATGATGCTGATCCAGAATTTGTGCAGCAAGAGATTTATTTGTATGTGTTTGGCTCTGAATGCTGAATGAGAGCAATGAATAGAGGAGACAGAACAAGAAGAAGGAAGTCATGGTTGTGGATATACAAAGAGGAAATTGATGAAGAAATACCAACTATTTGCAGATAAATTTCCATTAAATATTGTGAAAAGACGATGGAAAAATATAGATCAGTGGCCTGAAAGAAGGTTTAAAATCATAGGAAATACTATCATTTCCAATTCTAGCATATGTAAAGTAGGTCACAGTAGGTAGTATCCATTCTAGGAAAAAAAAAACACATAAGCTAACACAGAAGTGTCAGAAAAGACTGGAGTTTCTGGTAGGATTCAGAGAAGAATATAATAATGTTATATTATTCTGTTGTCTTCTCCATTTTTTTATTTCATTTTTCCTGGTGCTAGAAAGTGCTATACACACTAATTGAGTACTCAGCTTTGAATCCTGTGAGCTACAATAATGACAGGCCTGGCATAATACCGCCCACTGGCACTATAGTCACAAGAATACTGTGGGAGTGACCAATTACTTTCTGGTTGTATTTAAGGCCCACTCGAAAGGTTACATACAGTACCATCATCAGGCTAAGACCATTGGGTTAGACACAGGATAGACCCTGGGAGAAAATCTATTATTCTTTTAAATGAATATAGTATTAAACAAACCCCTAGTGACTTATCATTACACCAATAGATTAAAGCAGACAACTCTCAACCCTCATTAGAGAAAAGTGATGCATTTCATATACAAGTAACCTAAATCAATACACCTATTTTCCTCCCAGAATTTGTACTATTCTTCTCATAATTTTAATTCTCTATTTTATGATCTTTACTGTATACTGCTATTATATTCACTTGTTTATCTTTTAAAGAACTTAAAGATTTACATCTTACCAAGAAATGTCTTTAAAAATTCATGTTATCAGAGCATAGTGGTAATAGATTCTTTTATGTTTTTCTCAGTAATGTGAAAAGCAGGTTTGCTGAATGTTTAATTTTAATACATTTTTTAATAATTTATTTTGTATTTCTTCAAGTTACATCTCAATCACAATCCCCTCCCTACTCTCCCCTCCAGTCCCACCCTTCCACCCTCCTCCCCCTCAACCCCCCATCTTCTTCCCTTTTTTTTTTTTTTTTAGTTCAAGGTATTTCTTTTTCCCCCCAACAGCTCTCCCTTTCACTCCAACAAACGGTTCTTTTTCTTATAACTATAAATACAATACAAAACAACAGAAATAAATAGGCCACAATTATGTGATTGATATGGCTTAGCATACATTCCCAATGTCCAGTCCATATGTATTTGGCACCTGACTTTAACATTCTACTATCTAACCATCTCCATGAGTTTAAAGTTCTATATCTAACTCAGCTTTCATACTAACTTGCCTCACAATTTTAAAAATATCTTCTTAGATCCAGAACACCCTTTGATTCCTAAACAACTCAAAATTTAACTATACATTTTTTAATTATTAAAATATATTGCTCAAGTCTTTTAGGTCTTTGTCTTTGTTTCTTGCAAGAAGTCTTTTATTATGAGCCCAAAGAACTCACAAAACAATGTACATTCTCATCATTCCTATTGGTTGTCCACCAAAGTAGATCAGAAGACTACATTGATGAAGACACTACATACCTTGATTGCAAGATATAGAGAAAACAAGTTGGAACTTATCTGGAAACTTTCTTCTAGGTGTCTAGTTTTCCTAATATTAAAATATGCTGGGCAAGCTAGAGTGGGAAAAAAGCATCAGAGATTTTATAAAGCTGTGTCTTCTACAGATCACAATATTAACCTTCCAAGGAATATATGTGTGCACTGGTATATTAGTGGTACAATTACTATTGGAGTAACCACCCAATCTATGGTTGTATCTGAGGCTTGTTGCCCATAAGGACATGCACACCTAGTAATGTAAAGCCAGTCAATAAACTATTGTTTAGCTTAACTTTCATGGTACTGAGCTGCCTTTTAATATCTATGCTTATAACCACAGATAAACACTATCAGAGATGCTTCTCTTTGCAGTGAATGACAGTGAATACAGAGATGCATAGCTGCTAAGTTGCTGAAATATGTATACTCAGTCCTAAATAGGACATTTATACTACCCCTTAAAATCCCAGGGGTCATAATCTATAGGAAGTAGAAAGAATGTAAGAGCCAGAAGATAGGGAGAGGAATTGTGAAATGCTATCTTCTGGGCATCATACAATCAATGCAGTAAGGATTTTGTAGCAGCTGCAGGTGCTTACAATGGGTCTGTACAAGATTAGACTTATCAACTGTTGATCAGGAATTTGGGAGGGGCTCACAGGGCTCTACTGCTTCTTCCTGAGCAATTAGCTACTGATGAATTTGAGGTAAGTGGAAAACATTAGTTTTGGTTACATGCCCACTGATGACTCCACCAGCCTACAATGATTAGTTTCAAACCCATGGTCACACAATTAGCCCTGGTCAGATTTAGTGAGTCAAAAACAAAACAAAACAGCAATACACACACACACACACACACACACACACACACACACACACACACACA
>CAJQZJ010015385.1:4798133-4845586 GCA_907164525.1 Lophiomys imhausi
CACACACACACACACACACACACACACACACACACACACACACACACGAGAATGAGGGAAAGAGAGTTACAGGAATGAAAAAAGAAAAGTGTAGGGCAGGATTCAGAGAAGATAGGGGTGACACAAATCATAATACTTCGTGTACATGTATAAAATTGTTGGACAAACAACAAATTTTAAAAAGGGAAAAGAGAAGTCTTATTATACTTGTGTATATAATGGTTGAATAGCAAATTGAATTTTATGTTTTTATGTCTTTAATTGTACTTTTCTGACATTCTCCATTCTTTGACCTCCTTAACAATCTCATGCTTTCAATTATAATTAAATACTAGTTTGAAGTTATTCCAAAGCTCATTAGTGTTATTTATTTTTAATAAAACATATAAATACACACACATACACATATGTATTTCTGTGTGCATCTGTTAGAATAATTTCTGTTGTTGTGTCTTCATACTCACTGCTCGTTTCTTCCAGAGCACATAATCTCCTTTTCATAAGGTCCACTGTTTTATTCATCTCAGAAATTGTAGGACCTTCCCCTCTTAAAGTTTGGCTTTACTTTTTTATCTTTCTTTCATTTTTAACACATACAATTTTTCCTTCTGCTTTTAGAATATACGGAATGCAGTTGCAATAACCATTTTAATATCCTTATTTGCCATTTCTAACATCTGGATCAGTTTCAATTGATTTAATTTCCTCATTATGTGCTGTTTGTATGCCTGATAATTTTTCACTGGATGCTAGATACTGAGAATTTTACCTTACTGGGTTCTGGCAATTTTTGAAATTCTATATTCTGAAACTTTGTTCTAGAATATATTTACATTATTGAGATACAATTCAATAAATTTATGCATTAAGATCCCCTCGAGGATCAAAAGTAGTACTTAGCCTAGAGTCATTATTCCTGACAACTTAGGCAAAGTTCTTACCAATATGATACAGATGTTCTTTCAACTATGAGGACTTTTCATGGCTGATGGCAAACAACTTATTGCTAATTCTGCATGCGCTTCAGGTATTCTTTCTTCTTTTTCTTTCAAATGGTTCATTCCTGCCTATAGTTGTCACACATGAGCACTGATTGGGTCTCTGATAGGTGCTACATAAGAAATTCTCCTAAAGATCTCTAGCTCTCTGGTAGAGACAACAATCACCGTGTGGTGAGAACTCATGAAAGCATTCTTCTTGGACTATTAGCTGTTTATCCTCCATTCTGGAAGTCTTCAAAGTCTATAAATTGAGGCAATGATAGGGTTTGCCTCACTTGTTTCTCTTAGGATAACAATCATTGTTTTTTCTTGTTGATGTTTGCTATCTGATCAATCATTCTTTCATATTTTTTCCTTTTCAAGTTATTTATTTTATTTGGTAGCAGAATATACCCAATTTTTATAACCTTTGGATATTTATCTCTTCCTGAATATGTCAGTTATAAAAATGAGGGCAATCCATAGGTTGCCTTTTTCATTCATGGAGTCAGCAAGTTTGCTATGAAGAACAACTGGAATTACCAAGAATATACACTATATTTCAAAGTACTAAGCTAAAAGCACTCAAACTCTTAGAAGGATCAATAATTAATGTCATAATCAAAGCTTTAACAGATACAGTGGCTGAGATTCCTATAATATCCTCACTTAAATGGATTACTGACTGGCACAGATGATTTCATGGCTTATGAATATATGCCATGGAGCTAGTAATTACAACCTTAGGTAGCTGTTTAGCTATTCAAAAAAGAACCTAGCAACCAAGTGTTACTTGCATGTGTGTATCTTTCAAAGATATCAGTAATATCACACAGACAGTATTTGGTAAGTTAAAATTGTATGTTATCTTGGGTGACTTATAGTTCTCTAATAGAGATAAATAGTAGATCTTAATATCTGTACATTACTATATATCTGTACTCTCTCTATATCTATCTATCTATCTATCTATATATATATATATATATATCATAGTTATATTAGAAACTTCAAAGTGAAAAAACAGTTTAAGTGAAAATTCATCTTACATATTATACACACATTCACACCTGTAAGTCTTTATGGATCTTACATTTGTAGTTTATATATCCCACATTAGATAATATAATGCTCTTCACAGAACCTTGTTTCTAACTGACTATAATATATCCAACTGTCTTTGAGAACTACCATGAAGTAAAGCGTCATAACAAGTTCAGGATACCGTGTTCTACCATGTATAATGTTCAAAATGCAATAACTCTCTATGTTTATAAAAGATTATATTTTAGTTTATCATATATTTTAAAGAAGTCATAATGAAAATAACTGAAAACATAATTGTTTTTTAATGAATAGTAGGAAAAACATAAAAAATTGCACCCAGGGAAGAAATGAAGCCTACTGAGGGGAAAGACATGTCAGGAACATAGGAAATAGAGGAACAGTGGATTTGTTTAGATACATATTCTAACCTATGCCATGCTCCAAATCCATCTATTCCTTCCTTTCTGGAATGAATTGTTTCCTGCTCAGACCCACTCTTCCTCCAGGGACAATTTCTTTTTTTTGTTTGTTTGTTTGTTTTTTATTTTTTACGGTTTTTCAAGACAAGATTTCTCTGTGTAGCCCTTGATGTACTGGAACTTGCTCTGTAGTCTAGGCCAGCCTCACACTCAGGGATTCTCCTGCCCCTGCCTCTGAGTGTTGCGATTATAGGCATGTACCACCACACTCAGCCATAGGTCAATTCTTTTTTTTTTCCTTTATTTTTTATTTCTTCAAGTTACATCTCAATCGCAGTCCCCCTCCCTATTCCCCCTCCAGTCCCACCCTCCCACCCTCAACCCCCCCATCCTCTTCCCTTTTTTTTTTCTTTTAAGTTTAAGGTATATCTTACTTCCCCCTACAGTTTCCCCTTTCAGTCCAACAAATGGCTCTTTCTCTTATAATAACAAATACAATACAGTACAACAGAGGTAATTAGGCCACAGTTATGAGGGTTATATGGCTTAACGTACATTCCCAATGACCAGTCCATATGTATTTGGTACCTGACTTTAACATTCTACTATCTAAACATCTCCTTGAGTTTAAAGGTCTATATCTAACTCAACATTCATACTAACTTGCAACACAATTTTAAAAGTATCTTCTTAGATGTATAACACTCTCTTGACTCCTAAACAACTCAAAATTTAATTATGAGACTCTAGCTCTTTTTCAATATATCCTTCCTTCCAACACTGAGGAAAGCATCAACAGGTCATCTGGAACTTGGGACAATTTTTATTTTGTACATTACCAGCACATTTCTCACTTAGACTGAATTCTTGCCACATTATTAGACCTTTAGTTCTCATTGGGACAGGGGAATTGTCAAGAATAGGCAACTTGACAACCCCAAGAAGCAGCATACCCAAAGTTAGAAAGGATGGTGTAGGCTTTAGTGGTAGTAAAAATATGAAATGTTTACAGTGCATTTGCTTTTTAGCAATACCATATTAGAACTCTCAGGAGCGAAAAGTCTCTCTAGAATTAATGTAGTGCTTTCTTAAAAAGATACAAATACTTTAAAAATTATGCAACCAATGTATACCTAATAAGCATATCTACACCTTTCAACAGGAAGATACATGGATCTTGACCCTTCTACTAAACAGCTATGTTTACAACTTCTGACTTGTAGATTAGCTACCTAAAGATAAAAACAAGTTTACCTAGATATGCTTCTTTGGATGTGTGTGCAGTTGACTTTGATTATACTGACCATAACAATTCATTTTTCATTTTAATAAGGCAGTAACTTCTCATTTGTAGTTACAAATAAATTAAAACTTTATAGTAAGTTGTTCTTCATGTCTTCAAACTTTGAACATAAGTACAATTTTCAGTTAAGGTCATTGCTCTGTGGGCTATAACATTAACAAAGAACTAATTCTTAACCTCAAATTGCAATGTCTTTTAACACAATATTAGATAATTTTTATTTTTAGTATTCTATGATAAAAAAATAAGCACTCCAGGGTCTATAGAAGCAAGCTGTAATCTCAGCTACTCAGGAACTGAAAATAAGACGAGAATAAGTTAAAATACAAGCCTAGGAAACCTAGTGAAACGCTTTTCCACACACAAAAGTAAAAAGAGGTCCATATCAAATTCTGTGGAAGAACACTTGCCTGTTGCAACTGAGACTCTAGGTTCATTTTTTTTTCTGAAAATATATAATTTTTGTAAACTTGTATTTGAAAATACATAGACCTGATTTTGAAAACTATCATCACTCTTTTTAATTGTATGATTAAAATAAATTGCAAGAATAAATCTGTGGGTGGAAAGTAATGCCATACCTATTTAATAAAGTATATAAAATAATCCATTTTGAGCCCAGCTCAGGATAACAATCAGTAATGATTTCTAAAGTTCTGTGCCATTTCCTTTTTCTTTTCTGTCATCAGCCTTATCTTCTTGATCCTTTTCCTGATCCATTTCCAGTCATCACCATTATCATTCTTAACATTGTCTTCATCCTCCTGTCATTCCTCACTTCTTTGGGAATATTAGACTACTAAGTGACATAATGAGGGTTCATCAACTATACTCTTAAAACATAATACATAGAGTTTATGGTAATCAGAACTTCCATAAAAATCTTTTGTGGAGAGAAACAAGAACCATTCAAGATGCTTTGATTGCTGAAGTATATAAAGAGACAGGTGGAAAGGGCATTATTCTTTGGGAACACTATGGTTTCTTTCTTATAAAATGCATTAGAAGTAAATGGTATTGGTCAGTGTTTAAAAGCCAGTTTGTAAATATATTGGCTGCTTCCTCCAAATTTAAATATTTATTCTAAGAAGGTGAAGGGATATTCTGGGAGTGAATATAGCTTACAGGGTCAAAAAACATCTTAAAACAACATGTTTCTTAAGGCTCCTCCCCAGATTTGAAAAGCATTAAACAATCACTAAGAGAGGAAACTTCCTGAACTAATCCACTGCCTGCAAGTCCTCCCAGGGATGCAGCTGTCATCAATGCTTCAGTGGCCTTTTCGGTGCCCTTATGTCATTCATGCTGCTATAAAAACCCAAATAAACTTGCTGGTTCCCTCAGAGAGACCCCTAGACTTGAAGAGAATTACTTCTGCATACTGTTGCTGTAGATGCCCTGTCTAGGGGTAAATAGATACTTGTTCACATTTCCCCTGGAAAAGTCAAAGAATATATTTGTAGCTTATGTTAATGTCCCTATGAATGACTACAGCTTAGGAAAGGCCCTCTACTGTTATGTACCTGTCTAAAATAATGATTTGTTTAAAAGAAATTGATAATATATTAGGAGGTTAACCTAATCAAGGACAGATAAACTAACCCCTAGAACTACTGTAAATACACAGAAGCTAAAACTTACATATAAACACCACAGCATAATTTTATATTAACAATTCATGAAAAGACTAAGGGAAAGCTGAAATAAATACATAACCAAAATAAGCTAAAGTAATATTTTTTATCTTGACTCTAGAGTCTGTTTTGTAATTTTCATAATTTTATGTATGGCCAACTTTGACCCTTGAGTTCTTTTACATATTCCTGTATTGACTGGGTTTTGCATATAAGGATGACCATGCCAGTTTTTTTTATTTCTGAAATCATATGACCTCACTTAATATTATACATTCTAACTCCATCTATTTTCCTGAAAATTCCGTGATTGCATTTTTTTTCATTAGAGCTGAATAAAATTGCATTGCATATATTCACCTTTGAATAGTATTACAATGTTGATTAAACCTCAATATATAAATAAGGGAGAATAGCAAATAGTCTGATTTCAGTAACCCCTTATTTAAAAAAATCCACTTGTCTTTTGATGGCATTGAGCTGAATCAAACATTTATACTTCAGTAATTCTATTACACTTGAAATCTTTTTTCTTAGCAAGTACCTATTATTGCTACTTCCCTGACTATGTGTTTTCTGGTGAGGATTTCTTTTGTAAAGTGGATGAGGATCATGCCTAATATTCTGATCGACTGTGAGGAATCACATCACAAAACAAATTAACACTAGAGATGTTCTTAATTTCATCTATGAAAACAGCTTTGTTCTTAGCAACACAAAGGTACTAACATGACACATAACATTATGAAAAGCAATCCAAGGAAATCATTTCAAAGAGTAAATAAGTTTGATTTACCTAGAATAATATTCTAGTAAATATCAAATACAGTAAATAAAGAAGCAATTCATGACTTTATTTAGTTTTCTGCTGGGGTCTTAGGTGCTTTGGAAGGAAAGGGATATTATTCTAAAATGATAAATGGTCTGGCCACAGCATCAAGAATCAGTAAAAATCATCATCAGGCTTTAGCCCCTTGCAAGGATCTTATAAGAGATTTAACTAGATGGTAAATAGAAGAGCTATGAGCCCCTTCTAGATTTACGTCAATGGTATAACCTTCCTGACCACAATTCAATGCTGTAGATTTCCCTGAAGAGAGCATATCTCTTTAACCACAGTCCTAAACCAAAGCAAAGAAAATATTTTTACTTGGAATACAGAAACATTTCAATGAAACAAGATAACGCTCCCCACTGCATTAGTTCTCCCCGTTTATTGAAGGACATATACATCAGAGGTGTATGTAATACAGACTTAAGCATAGTCTCATTCCACTATAAAGCAATGTTTCATTAGTGCATTGAAGACTCCATTAGGTTTGACTCAGGCCTGCACTTCAACATCTGTGGAACTGTTTCCCATAACAACTTTAGAGTTTTTGCTTCTGGGTTATCACCAGTCAGGGAGTTTGCTCAAACTGTAGGTAGATGGCCTATAGCTTATCCCTTGACACCAAAATAAAATCTGGGAGACTATTAAGATTGTCAGTTAAAGCACCTTGAAATATAATGTCTCATCTGAACACATATTGTTCATGTATCTATTCTCAGCATGGACTATTAAATGTTATCTGGGAATTAGCACCTAAAGGTGGTCCACATGATTATGGCTGTTTAATACCATAAGAGCAATTAAGTTTCCAGATCTAATTCTTCAAAACTATGAATAAGTTTTATAACAAAAACTAAATGAAATACTGCTAGTTCTGTATATAAGTGTTGTTCCCAATATTTCCTGTGATTAAGAATAAGCACAGAATTCTTATGACTCTAAATGTACCAAAAAGTAGGAATAGAATTATACTTCCTACATCTGATTCTCTAGTTACTTTGTGTGGCTATGTTCCTCTCTCTTTAGATTATTTTTCCAGGTGAGTGAATTAATTTATCCCCAAAGTGTATATGTATGAATACATATGTAATTGTGTGTACATGAAATTTTAGTATTTTCTCATTGTGTATAATTTTTTGAAAAAATAAATTACCCATCTACATAGCAACACCTATCATCTCCAAAGCTTTTCAGTGGAAAAAGTATCTCCAAATATGCCTTTGTTCATGAGCTTACTTAATAACACCATAACTTGGTGGAGAATGTTCAGTTAGTGATATGGGACTGACTGAGGAAGACTGGTGCAGTGAGGTGGGTTCTCTTTATTTCCCTTTTCTATAATCCTGATTTTTATTACCTAACATAAGGTGTGAATTCATAAAATGTGTGACTGAAGAATAGCTGTTAGGAACCAGATGCAAGCAAGCTTCTTAATGAAAATGTTGCATAATTTATACTTCACCACTAAGATTCCAGGTCAAGCCTGGTGATTGAAATTTCTAGCTCAAGTTTCATATTTTTCACAAAACCTCAAAACTCCAACTCCAATAATTCCTTGTATAAATGGAGTCCACTTGATTTTCTTGTCATTTTTGTTTGTGAATTTGTAGATCAGAACTGACTTTCTCCACAAAAAGTCAGAAACTGCTACATATTATATTAAGATATTTCCCTTTTATATAATAAAAACTTAGATGATTGACATTTTTCCAGGAATATATCTTTGTGTATGAAATTTAAAAACTCTCAAATATATATATAATTGTTTATGTTATGTGTGATAGTATGTTCTAACATTAAACTTATTATCATATTTTACATTTTTATTTTCTTGAATTAAAAGATGGTTTAAAACTTGCTAAAATTTTGCAAATTAAAAGACAATTTTTAAGATTGTTTACAGTAAACTAAAGGTCAGAAGACAGGATTTTTCCGTTAATTAGTGCCTGGACACAGCCTACAGATTAGGAAAAAAATCTTCACCAACCCCACATCTGACAGAGGGCTAATATCCAAATTTTACAAAGAACTCAAGAAATTAAATGCCAAATAATCCAATCAAAAAATGGGGAACAGAGCTAAATAGAGAATTCACAAAGGAGGAATCTCTAATGGCTGAGAGACACTTGAAGAAATGCTCAGCATCCTTAATCATCAGAGAAATGATGATTTCTCAGAGATTCCATCTCACACCTGTCAGAATGGCTAAGATCAAAAGCTCAAATGACAGCACATGCTGGCGAGGATGTGGAAAAAGGGGAACCCTCCTCCACTGCTGGTGGGAGTGCAGGCTTGTGCAACCACTATGGAGGTCAGTCTGGCGATATCTTAGAAAATTTGGAATAGCTCTGCCTTAGGACCCAGCCATACCACATCTGGGTATACATCCAAATGACTCCTCAGTGAATCACAAGGAAGTTTCCTCATCTATGTTCAGAGCAGCTTTATTTGTAATAGCTAGAAACTGGAAACAACCCAGATGTCACTCAACCGAAGAATGGATTAAAAAACTGTGGTACATCTACACAATGGAATATTACTCAGCTACCAGAAACAATGAAATCATTCAATTTGCAGCCAAATGGATGGAACTAGAGAAGCTCATCCTGAGTGAGCTAACCCAGACTCAGAAGGATGCACATGGCATCTATTCACTTATAGTCAGATTTTAGCCATATAGTACAGGATATCTATACTACAATCAACGCACCAAAGGAAACATGGACATAGACTTTTTTGTTTTTTTTTTTTTTTGTTTGTTTGTTTTAATTTTCTTTCCCTGGCAATGAGACACTTTTAACTGGTGGTGCTGCCTTAGGCCCCTGTGTATGAGGAGGCTCTTGGCCCTCATATGACTTCTGAACTGGGGTGGGGGACTGTTCTGTAGGGACATTCTACTCCAGAGGAGTGGGATGGAAGGGTTAGGGGGTAGAGGGTGGGAAGGTGGGGCTGGGAAGGGGGGAAAGAGGACAATATGATGGAGATGTAACCTGAAGCAACAAATAAATAAATATATTAATAAAAAAATAGTGCCTGGACAATATTTTTATATTTCTTCCTCTCAATAAAACAATATATAATTGTTGTAATAGTCCAATAGCAGATTTTGTGACTATCTTAAATCATGAAAGTACTATTCTGTACTTTGAAAAGACCCAAGTTGGGTTCTAGTCACTCACCCTACAAACCCCTTTTTATCACAAGCCACATTTACTGAGTAAGTAGCTTCTTCCCTTTGCTTTCCTTTCTCCACTTCCCCCCACACCAACCCACCATCTACAAACCCACAATCCTAACTCCAAATGCCCTGCCTGTTTCCCTTGTTCTGGAGCCACCTTTGCTTACTCTCTTCTTCCTTTTGCTGCCCAATCTTCCTCCTCTGTAACCTGGGATCCTCTCACCCCACCTGCTTATTATCTACAAACGTGGGCCTAGTTCCAGAATTTGGTCCAGGAACCCTCTTTATTCCTGAGGCTTCTTTGTTAGGTAAATCACACCATTCCTTCCCATTTCCCCCATGCACTCTCATCCCTACCCCCAGCCATCTCCACAATGACAGGCCTACCTTGGATGGCCTTCAAACCTGTCTCTTTTGATAGCCACCTTTGACTGATGAAACTCTCCTTTCTACTCTCATCCTTCTGTCTGATCACTGCCATATCTGCACCTACAGGTCTCGTTCCAGACCCATGGTATAGAAGCCATCTTTCCCTGGTCTAGTTAAGCATCTCATCTACCAGTTTGATCTGACCTAGCTCAGAACACACGTCTTCTCTGAGCAATCCAAAGAAGGCTAGATTATCACATCACACAAACAAACAAACAAAAATGTCAATGTGCCCAAGTCAAATCACAAAAATGAAAACAATGTGAATGGCCCAGACAGCACCATCAAGCCAACTAGTCCTAAAGAAGTAGTCTCCACTAAGAACTACCTACATGAACTCTAGGACACAGAATTTAAAAGAAAAAAAATCATAAATTTCATCAAAGAATTCAAGAAATTATTTTAAACAAGACACAAATAAATATTTCTTTGAACTCTAACATAATATAAATTCTGGAGCCATCCCAAGAAAACAGAAATACATGACTGAATAAAATGATGAAGATAATTCTGGATTTGAAAGTTGAATTCAAAACAAGATAGAAACATTGAAGAGAACACAAGCTACAATGAAGATAGAATTGCAAGGCTCAATATCCCAATTAGAAAACTCAGGGAAAGCCTTAGAAATAGAGTGACTCTAGCAAATACAAAATATCAGGGTACAATGACAAAGTAGAGACTCTAACAAGCAATGGATATAAAAAAAATTAAGCACAAGAAAGGAACATGTAGGAAATGTAGGACACCATCAAAAGACCAAAATTTTCCCTTACAGGCATAGATGTGGGAGAAGAATCTCAAGTCAATGGCAATGACCAGATCTTTCACAAAATAGTAGAAGAAAATTTCCCTTAATTAAGGAAAGATATATTCATAGAGATTCAAAAGTATACAGAACTTCAGCTAGACAAGAACAGAAAAGAAGCACCTCATGGAATACCATAGTTAAAACACTAAGTATACAGAACAAAGAAAAAATATTGAAACTGAGAGAAAAAAAATGTAAGTCGCATAATATAGCCCAAGTTCTAAAGGACCACTACAAAAAGCTCAAAAGAGACCTTCACATGTTGGTGCTAGTGTTTCTGTTTAGATAGTCTTTGGTTTTTTGTTTGTTTGTTTGGTTTGGTTTGGTTTTGCTAACTAAAAATGCTCTTTAACAGTTTCATACAAATGTATAATGCATTCTGATTACTCTCACCATTATATTGTCTTATCTCCCTCCCTCTTTTTTCTGTCTATCTTCATTCCTAATATCTTTCTATAGTCATTTCTTTATTTTGTTTGTATGTCTCTGGTTTTGACCAGGGCCTCTGTGTGGCCACGGTATTGGAACTATCCACTAGAGCCAGACAGGTCCACTATTAGGCACATAGTTGAAGGCAAAGGCTATGCTTCTCCCAGGATCTATCACTAGACAATAGTTCAACATTAATGGGTGTGGATACATGAGCCTTATCCCTATCCATTACTGACTGCTGAAATGGTCTATCTTGTGTAGATACTGTCCAAGTAACCATAGTTGCTGTGAATTTGTGATGATGCTGGATGTGTAGAGCCAAAAGGATCAGATTTCCCTATCTCTCTGTCATCTAGATTTTCCATTATGCTGCTATCTTCCACAGTGTTCCCTGAGCTTTAGAGGGGGTAATGGACGTGTCTCATGTAGCCTCAGCTTCTGCTTTGTCTCAGCAAGTTGAATGGTAATCGGTCTCAGCATCTACTACAGTTCAGTGTAAGGAAATGCTTCTCTGACTAGCCTGAGTGAAGTTTTTGTCAAATAATGTAAATGTAGATATTTTTAAAGTATTTTTATGAATAACAAGGTTCTTATCTATTCATGATCTTGCAAAGTAAACATATAAGCAAAGCTAGAAGAAACAAAGGAAAAGCTCCACCACGATTCATTATAGAGGGAGCTGGGAATTCCTCTGGCCCACTGGTACTGATTTCAGAATGGGTGACTCCAGAGCTGTGGAAGAAAGAATTCCTAGTCACAGATATTACCAAGGTTATTGGAGCATTTTTAACAAGTTTAAGTATAGAATATCATCTACAATTCTATTTATATCAAATACATGAAATTCTTCCAAAATTGTGTCTTTCTCTTACCACAAAAGAGTGTATATCAGAAAAATAAGGAGTTTCTCATATCATTTATCTTTTTTTCACTACCCACCTACAATATCAAGCATGTTTATGCTTGAAGATTCTTTACAAACCCAATATAATTAAAAATACCACTTTAGTTCCAAAGTCCATATTTCATCACTCACCTTCCATCTGTATCCTGTCTCCAATCTCATCATTGTCTTGCTTACACTCTATCTCTTGAGGAGAGCAAACCTTTTTTAATGCCTATCTGTTCACACATCTCTTGCAATTCAAATTTTCCAATGCCTTTCCCCACTTTCTTCTTATAACTAACACCTTTTCATTTAATCCACAAGTCCATTTGTGATCAGTACCACACATGGCATTCTAATATCCTGTGCATTCTTGACAGGACTCTCTACTGTAATGGGACTTTTAGCAGCAATCCATGCCATGTAATGGCTCCTGTTCTAGTCTTCCCCGGTGTCCTGTAAATGCCTTTATTATAGCTATTATCACACTGTATTGTTAAAATGTATTCACTTAACTCTTCTAACAAGTTTAATATAGGTTTCCTTAGGATATGGATCAAATGGTTATTAGGCCAAGTATGCTCATAAAATGTGCTTTGTTCATCATTATGTTATTGAATTGTTACATTAGAAATTTATACTAAAGCCAATTTTTATTTACAAAAAGTTATAGATATTTGCTAAATGAAGAAACAGGTTTTGTTGTAATTCAGAACTAAAGCACTGGTTCTGTGTTTACAACTGTGTAAGAAATAAGACTAGATGTTCAAAGTGATTTTAGATTGAGAATTTCCCCATTTTAGGTTCTGTTTCTATTTTTTCAGCCTGACTTCAAAAGGAAACTCTTGCTAACTGTCTCTTATAGAAGTTGTCTGTGTATGAAGTCAGTGTAAGTTAGTAAAATCTTAGCCTAAGCTGTTTTTTATATATTTAATTTATCTATTTCTCAATAATTACCTATTTTGTAGGCAGAAAAAACCAGTAGGTCAAAGGTCCAGCTTTGGGAGGTGCCTATTCTTACTTCAACTTGATATGTCATGTTTGGTTGATATCCATGGGAGGCCAGCCCTTTCTGAAGAGAAACAGAGGAGGGTGGATGAGGGGTGGGAGGAGGGAAAACTGTTAGGATGTAATATATGAGAGAAGAATAAATAAAAAAATATAATAATAATAATCTGTTTATGTTCTAAACATGAATCATAAGTTCAGACCTTTCATTTTTTATTACAAGTACCGAAGTATTTTACCTTTTTAAATTTTTGTTGTTTGCCTTTCATCTTCCTTTTGCCCACTAATGTAACCCTAAAGTGGCACAGCAAAGTCAGGCAGCTTTTAGAATAAATCCAATTCAATTTAAGTAAGGAATCAGACCAGGGGACGCCTCAAACAATGAGGTTATATCGACTATATAACACTACTTCACTTTTATAGATGTTTTATTTCCTTATATTAAAAGTAATGGTTAAAATTGGATACATTTTACTGTAAATTTTTAAATTGTGCTTCTATACTCTGAAAAAAAGAAAGAAATGTGAACAGGAACAGATGTTCCTGCTACATCAGGTGCTGAAGAGCTGACCGGGCAGCTCCTGACCCCTGATAGCGTATCACAGCACTAGCCTTGGCTTCTGCAAAAGCATCAGCAAAATTGACATCAGGCAAACACATGATTTATTCATTAAGAATGATCTATGGCTTCCTGCATTTTAAGCTCCAGACACTCACACTATACAGGGCTGTGTCACTCAGAAAAAAAAAAAAAAAAAAAAGCCTAGTCTGAAACAGGAAGCACTTAAGCATATTTACAGAAACATCTTTTTAAACAGACTTAACTACGAGACAACCTCCTTGTAAAGTTCTCCCTCTAACAACCTTGGGTAAAGTAGTCACTCCACAATCACAAAAATCAATCTCAGAGACTGACAGTTGTTCCAGCCTGATGATGAATTTCCTTTCTTCTCTGAAACCAATTTCCTATGGACTGTGAATGGATAAACATTCACCAGATACTTTCCTCTGCCTGGCAATTTAAAACAAAGGGACCCTAGATGTCCCTGTATAATTTGTCAAGTATTCTAATGGGGAACGCTTTTATGTAAACAATAGAGCAGTACATTAAGACTTCTATTAACTATCACTGAATGAGCAAATAATAAATGTCAAGCTTCTGCTTCACCCTTTCTATGAATTCTCTCACTCACCTGCTCATCTGAAATAAATAATAATTAAGAATGTTGCAAACACTGAAATTAACATGCCTTGCCTAAGGTCACATGGAAATGTCTAGAGTCAAGAGATGGCACCAGCCACCAAAGCCCATAGTCTGAATTCTAAGTCATTAAACTGAATTGTTATATGCAACATTCCTCCCATTCCCAGCACCAACAACAATACTCCACCACTTGTCTCACACAGATTATTTCCATATAATTTCTAAAGTTGTCTCTAAATTTTATCATATTCCCACGGTGTTTGGCTGTGTTTCCCAATGCCTAAACACACCCAGAAAGCTTTTAATGCCCTTATAGACTCATACTGAAGTGTCATGAGCGTCTGTCTTTTTTCTAACAAATTCAGATTCCAAATTAAGCCCTTGGGAGCATACTAACTTGAAGACACTTGATCACCCTAACCCCTAAATTGAATACTCTGGTTTCTCAGAGCAGTTAACCATCTAGAGAAGACAGATCTAATTATCAAGAGTAGTAACAGATTATAGGTTTATTGACTATAATGGAATAACATTAAGAGATATTGAATATCTTGTCTGTGTTGTTATTCACAACTATACACTCTCCAAAATCATACATGCATGTTTCACTCCTGTGAATTGTTATCCCATTCCTATGTTATTGAAAAAATACTTCTACAGAATATCTGGGTTTAAAAAAAATCACATGAATGAGCCAATATAGGGGTACAGATATTTCAATGTAACTTCTTCAGATGTTATAGAATATGGTGAATGTGAACACCATTGAATGATGTTCTCTAAAAAATTCCAAGTAAGTCTCTTATGAGTCTCTGGAATTTTTTTTTTTTAAAGATTTATTTATTATGTATACAGTGTTCTGTCTACAGGCCAGAAGAGGGCACCAAATTTCATTATGGATGGTTGTGAGCCACCATGTGGTTGCTGGGAATTGAACTCATGACCTCTGGAAGAGCAGCCAGTGCTCTTATCCGCTGAGCCATCTCTCCAGCCCGAGTCTCTGGAATTTTTAATAAATGAAAAATATAGATTTTAACTTTCCATTAACAACCAAGAAAAAGCAACCAAGCATCAAGAATTTAAGGTTATCATAGTAAAAATCTATAATGCATACATAAAAATAAAATTTTAAATTATTAAAATTTATCTTTAAAGTCCTAAGAATACAAATGAACATATGATGGCATGTTAGTCCTATACTTTCACTGCTATAATCCTGAGCACCTTAATACTTCTTGAGACATCCTGTCTAATACAAAGACTTATATATTTGTCAGTAACGTTTGATTTTTTCCATACGTAGTTTTCTGTTCTACTTCCGAAAGTTATTTCACACTTCTATACTTTTCTTCTATGTTCTTATTAAAGGTTTTTCTTTTCTACCCTCTTTAAAGACAATTATTTTATAGAATGATTGAACTATTCTAATTTATACCTTAACTTTAAAATGTTATAAATGCTCTAACTTATTGCGACATTAACTTTCTGCATTTTTGTCTAAGATCAAATTTCCTACCCAAGAAATTTTTCTCCAGATTTTTTTTCTTGTTATATTATTTGACTCCATCAATTTTCTCTATCTGAAACACTTTTTCCCCTGTTATTGATTTGATCTTTGTCTTTGCAAGCAAGTGCTAATAATCCAATATCTTAGTGAAGGTTTCTATTGCTGTGGAAAGACAACATACTCACAGGTCACTTTTTCTTAGAAAAAGAAAAACATTTTTCTTTAGAAAAAGAAAAATATATTTCTTATAAAAGAAAACATTTAATTGTGCCTGACTTATAGGTCCAGGGATTTAGTTCATTATCATTAGGGTAGGAAACATGGCAGGCAGGCAGAATTGGTGCAGGAGAGGTAGCTGAGATTTGTACATCTGGATTGGCAGGCAGCAGGAAGAGAAAGAGATATTGAGCCTGACTTCATCTTCTGAAACCTCAAAGCTCACCTGTGACACACTTCCTCCAACAAGACCACACCTACTTCAACAAAGTCATACCTCCACTAATGCCTCTCCCTTTGAGTCTATGGAGGCCATTTTCATTCAAGTCATCTTATCCAAAAGTCCATATCAAAGATATTTGACATAGAGATAATGTTTTAGGGTAATATCTATAGATTATTATATTATATTATTATTCTTATATAGAACTACTTTACTACTATTATATTTTTGGGCTGGTTCTCACAATATAATACAAGATTAATTATTTTGATGTGTTCACTTATTTTCTCTTTTCAAATGTCCAAATAAAGACAGATACATCAAATACATCGTGAAAACAGAAGTCAGAAATGTGCAGCTATAATCCAAGAAATACCAAAGATCTCTAGCCACTACTCAAAGCTAGACTAAGGCAAGTAAGATGCCTCCACTCAAATTAGAGGAAGCACAGCACTGTCAACATCCTAAATTGGGGTTTCTAACTTCCTAAATTGTGAGACAACAAATTACTGTTTTGTTTTTCTTAGCCATCTATCCTTATATTATGTTATTAGGTTGGTTATTGGAAATCAATACAGTAAGTTTCACAGAAACACAATAGATTCAAAATGTCAAAACACTTTAAATCTGAATCATAACAACAAACATAAGACAAAATTTGTGATAAGTTTTTTTCAAAGCTTTTTCTGCCACAATAAAACATTACTATGTTTCCAGTCCTTAAATTTCTATTCCCCTTTATGAGAACTATATGGAAGCTATACTAGCCATGTTTCTTCAGAGAAACACAACCAGTAAAATAGATGAGAGATTAGTTAAATAGATTTATAGATAGACAGATAGATAGATATAAAAATAGATAGGTGGATAATAGGTAGATATATACATGATTTATAGATAGAGAGAGATAGATGCTCAATATAGATAGATGACAGAGAAAAAATAGATGATAGATAATTTATACATACATAGAAGATAGCTGCTACATACTTAAATACATACATACATACATACATACATACATACATACATACACACATACATAGGACAATGAATAGATGAGATACAAACTGATAATTTAATATAAAATTTGGCATAGAGAATTGTTTCACATAATAATGAAGACCAAGAAATCCTAAGATCTGCTGTGGACAATACAGAAATTCAGAGGAGCTGATGGTACTTCATCTCCTAATTCAAAGGCCTTATAACCAAGAAATCTGGTATTATAAGTTCTTACCCAGTGAAAGAACACTTGAGGCTGAAGAAGATATTGTCTTTCAGAGTTTGAGAGCAGGAGAAGGCTGATGTCAATCTCAATCAACACAGCAGGATTGGGTCCTCATTACTCAGGATTGTTTGCTTACCCAAGCCTGGCACTGGTTGCATAAAGGTCACTGACCTAATCATGGTGTGTTTATAAGGAGTTATCTACTTTACCCAGTCAACTAATTCAACTATTAATCTCATCTAACACCATTCTCACAAACATCAGCAGAACAACATTCAGCCGATTATCTGACTACTCTCCTGTCTGATCAAGTTGACAAATAAAATTGACCACCATGGCACCAAATTCAGAACTGATGACACACACTAGAAACAGAGTAAGAACTTACTTACATCAAAATTATTTCAATCTTCAAGGATCTTGAGTGAAAACTGACTTTACTAATTTTTTGTATAAAAATATGAAAAGACAGTTTAGAACAAAAAGTAATTATCTACATATCCCATATGAATTTCATTGCTAATGGTCATTTGTGCACACATACTATAAAATTAGTTCATAAGAACTAAATGTGCTAGGCTATTGACTTTATTAACAAACACTGAAATGCAATTTAATTATCAAATGTATTTATTAATAAGTATAAACTATAATATTAGGCTGGCAAAGCAGCCAATGGGCTGGAAGGAGGCCGGCAGGCTTGACCCACCTTAACTGGTGGCCTGATTGTCCTGGGGGAAAACAATCCCTGGACCAAGGGTGGACTTCACCATCTGCAACCTAAACTCTATTAACTAATATCTTCATTAATAACTATAAGTTGTTATATTAGACCATCAGAGCAGCTGGCAGCTTGGCAGGAGATCAGCAGGCTTAGAAGACTATATCCCTGGAGGGAAGGCCTGGAGGTGCAATATGGCAGTGAAGTTGGCAGGGTAGCTGCCTGATACTTATTAATAACTATATAATATTCTATTATATTAGACCAGCAGAAAGGCCAGCAGCCTGGAGAGACAGTCGCTGGGGTTCGGTTGGAGGCCGATGGCCCTGGAATGCTTGTAATGGTGGCCTATAAGCCACCATGGTCTTTTCCCCAAAAATTAAATACACCAAGACCTTTTAATGTCTCAACTCTTAGTCGTTAGCTGGGCAGACTCTCAACTAGCTAATCTAAATTAACCTGGACCATTTAATCCCAAACTGCCATGTGGCTTGTTACCTTCTAGAGTGCTCATACACATCTGTCTGTTTTCATGTCTCCTGGCAGAAAGAAAGATTGCTCTGTGTAAAACTCAGAGTTCCTGTTTCTGTCTCAGGAAGTCCAACCTTCCTATATTCTTTTGCTCAGCTAATTGGCCATAAGTGACTTTTATTAGCCAATCAAGAGAATCCCTCAGAAGAGGCAATAACCAGAACTCATCATTTGAAATCCACCTTTTAGACCTAAAGTATTTACCCTTCTTCCAACAAAACAGTGAATTTGTCAGTATTCATTCAAAAACCAGGAATTACTTTGAGAAACATACTATCTCATCCAGGATTATTACTATTAAGAACACCATTCTAAAAATGATTCATGAGTATAGAGCATGTCAATATTTTTATATTTTTCTGTTATTCAAAAAAATCTTAATGTAAAAAGTATTTGGGTTTTTTAAATGTCAAAAGAATCTTGGTTACATAATTCAACAGTTTTGTGACTTTAGACAGTAAATTATTCTGACTAAACTCAGTGCCTTATGCATGTATTAAGAAAGTGCTCCTTAGATCCAGAACACCCTCTTAAATCCTAAACAACTCAAAATTTAACTATGAGAATCTAGCTATCTAGTCTTCAACCACATCAGAGACTTGAGAGGGATAAATATATCTGATTATACAGGAGGTGCAGGGCCAGCAGCTTCCAAAACTAAGAAATGACATACCAGTGGCTGCCTGGACAGTTCCCAATTTCTCTCTATACATTACAGCATCAATCTTCAGCTATCTGGCCCCATTTCTCTGACAGACATTGATGATAAAACAGGGATTATGAAGGACTTACCTACCTTGCCTTGGCAGAGCTAGGCTGTCGACTTACCTGCTTCCATGTTTTGTTCCTTTTGGACAGCATTCTGTCTACAGTTGAAACAAGGGATTTTTCTTGCCAAGTGATAAGCCTACCACTAATTCAACCATCTCAAATTGGAGATTCTTCGATGCTCATCTTTCTACTTGGAGTAGAATGGGGTGCTGTCAGGAGCTGACATGTCTCAATATCAAAAATATCTTAAGTTAAGAAAACATCTTTGAATGTCATATTCTGCAGATCTCTTGAGGTTTTTGAAGACCACCTATCTAACTCCTTATATTTGGATAAGCAAATGTTGCTTGTCTCTTAGCAACTTGATTTCTGATTAACTTAGAAAACATCTGTGATAAATTATTCTAGTAACTAACAAAATGCACATGTTAGTGTGCATTTCTTAATTATCCTAAACATTTTGTGACAGTTGCTATCAAAAGGTCAAAACTTCACATTTCATTTTTAAGTGTTACTAGGTACAATACCTTAAAAAGAGTTAACCTTAATATTGTATCATTATACAAAGATCAATACCAATGTGGCCAAATATAATCTTAATTTTGTATCAATATACAAAGATCAATACCAATGTTTCCCAATTTAATCTTAATTTTGTATCAGTATACAAACATCAATACTGATTTAACCAAATATAATCCTAATTTTGTACCAATATACAAAGATATAAGAGCATATTCAATAATCTGTCCTTTTTTCTTTATCATTCTTATATTATGTCTATATCCCATTTTTTTCTCAAGTCTTATCACCCCTACATAGGAGATAAAGAAGGATACAGAAAACAAAAAGAGAGAAATCCCTGGGTCTAACCTCCAAAACCTATTTAACAAGACCATTTAACAGCTTGTAATCTCTCCCCATAAATAACAACAAGTATCTATAACCCATCAAATGACCAAAGGGGGGGGGGGAATCACCCACTCCACCTTCTGGAGATGAAACAACACTCTCTTAAAATGACTTCCTGCTGATTTGGGACGTAGTAAACCTGTTTAGGACCCAAATAAGAATGGAAAAAATGGTTAATCATGTTAATAGAATCATTTGATGTTCAGTCCTTTTGTGCTCAGCTATTTAAATGTCCTAAGAGGTTTGTAGACAGAAGCTGAACTTCAGGGATTTACTGAAGTTCTGGCTGAAACAGTCTGTGGGGCTGAACACTCTTAGTGATTTTGAGTTGTTGTGGTTGTAGACTTTTGAGGAAACAGCTATTGAGGAAGTTTACAAGGCTGGATCATCTGGGCTACTTGTCTTCTTTGGTGTCTGATCTGTTTTCTTCTGAGGTTTCAGTTGTCCAGTTGCCCCTGGATTCCTTAGATGGACGCTTTTAATCTCCTAGAAAGATAAGAACAGAGCCCTGCCCTAATCCTAACTCTGGGACACTACTTTTTTGGGGGTCAGGTAATATTTTTCCTAGAGCAAAGGGAGATGGTTGGATAGTAGAATATTAAAGTCAGTTGCTAAATACGTATGGACTGGACATTGGGAATGTATGCTAAGCCTTATAATTCTCATAATTGTGTAATTGTGGCCTAAATATTTCTGATGTTTTATATTGTATTTGCTGTTATAAAAACAAAAAAGAAAAACAAAGAAAGTTCTCTGTCACTGAGCTGCATCCACATCCCTTTGGGCCCTGTCTCAGATCACAATATTGTTATGAGAAGTTGGAAAATTCTGCTGCTAAGGTCAAAGTCTGGCATTACTAGAAAACTCCTGAGCTCAGTGCAAAAATGACAGACTTCCTTTGTCTGCAGGGTCTCCCCTTCTCTACCTGGGGGCTCCCAGGCTGCTGGACCCCATACCAGCATACTATATCTGAGGAATGTCAAATACCCCTCAGGGAAATTGCAGATCCAACATTTTCTCCCAATAAGAGACCAGTTCAGTAAGTACCTTGGATTCCTTCAAATAACCTTTGCCCATGCCTCTAACCATACATGGAGTTCTTCACCCACCCCCACTGTGTATAGGATAATTAGATACTACATTCTCCTTCTTAAAATATGATCATGCAGCCAGGCATGGTGGCACATGCTTTTAATCCCAACACTCTGGAGGCAGAGAAAGGCAGATCTCTGTGAGTTCAAGGCCAGTCTGGTCTACAAAGTGAGTCCAGAACAGCCAGGGATATTACACAGAGAAACCCTGTCTCTAAAAACCAAAAAATAAAAAATTTAAATTTAAAAATTAAAAGTTAAAAAAGGACAATGCTGCTGTGTGTCAATAAACTATTTCTGGCAATCCTAGCCCCAGCAAATCAAACACATTCACTCCCAAAACATGTCCCACTGACCAAGGATTATAATGTCCCTGTTCACAAAACAAACTCTTTCCATTCCTCCACCAGGATTATCACTGTTTATTTTGGGTTTGGGAAGGAAGATCCTTTTCCCTCCCAGAAGAATTCATCACTTGACTCACCTGCCTAAGCCAGGCTCCTGCTGCCCAGAACCCATGCCTCCATCCACAAAAGACAGCTACTAAGGCTGATGTTGTCACCCTGGTGGTCACCTCCAGAGCTCTACAAGGTGTCGAGTTTCTGCTGCTCTTCTGCGCCATATGCTGCAGTACTTACCTGCACTGACTGGTTGCTGCCTGTTCCTGAAGCAACCACCAGATTCCCCCGAGCCAAGTCAGACTCCCAAAGTAGCTTGGCTCGACCCAGGAGTTCCGAACTCCTTGAAGCTTCCCAATCTAGCACCGGCAGCTTAGCTAAAAGACCTGTGAACTTTTGCTATGCTGCAGTTTGCTTTCTCCTGCATGTTTATCATAAAAGCTGTAACATTTATGGTGGAGATAATCCCTTCTACTGCCTCTCTGGAAATATTCTATGGCATGAATCCTAACCTGTATTTCACCCTTTTCTGCCTTTAAATCTACGTAGCCCAGATCTGGCAGAGAAGCATACACTTCTGCCTTGGTGCCTGACAAGGCCTGAACTTCCTGGGAGAGTACTAGGCAAGGCCCAATCTCCCTAGTAGATGCAGAACAATAACGAGAATTGTTGAAAAGTATGTGACCACTTAATGAGCACTGTACTGTACATAAGTCATGAATTCATTCAACCAACAGTGATCAACATCTCTTGCAATAGGCAATATTCAGGTTGCTCAAGAAGAGAGATACAATATAGTACATGAAATCTAAAGATTCAGAAGCAGTTTTAAAACTGTATTGGAGTGTATGTATGCAGGAGCTACAAATAGCTGTATGTGGGTTGAAGTCAGTGTACATCTAGAGGTGTGCTAGAACATGAGATTAAAAATGTGGCCAGGATCTAACTTGGGAAGGATCTTGTACATTCTAAGTAGAAGTTTACATTGCATTTACTCTTAAACACTATTCACATACCTGTAGAATGAAAATGATATTGTCTATTTTATGCTTTTTGATACTTCTCATGGTATGACATTACATACAGATGACATTTAAATTCAATAGACTAGTGGATGCTTTTACATACCTATATAACTGACATATTGCTGATTTTTGACATGTTAATATAAATAAGGTAGTCTTGGAAGCATTTAGTCAAAATTTCAAACCCACGTTAGCAGTTTAATATTTCATATTCCCATTTGGCATAATGTCTATGTATTTTTCTGCTCCTGCCCTTTATTTCTTCTTTTAGTCAATACACAGGGAAACAGAAACACGGATGTTGAGAGACATCATGAGATTACTCTTCTTCAGAGTCATAAGCAGAACATGGAGTGATTCCTACCCAGTCTCCAGTGTTGTCTAAAGCACCAGGCTATAGAAGATGAGTGCTAATTGGCCTTTGGGCTAATAAAAGTCCTTCTCGCATCTGGCTTTGGTTCTTTCATGTAGGATGGACTCTTAATCTGCTTCAGCCTTGACCTTGTTTTAAAACATGCATGTGAACACATCATTCAACTTGGCACTGACATCACAGACACACATGTTCCACTTCTTCTGTGTTCTAACAGGTTAAACTCACTGGCCAGCAGAGCCTAATTTCATCGATTAGAAGACCTTGGGTCACTGAAGCTTTTTAGGATGTGTTGTTAGATTTTTGTTGGAAGAGAACTCGTGATGCTTCTGTGTAATGCACATGGCAAACATTTAAAAATAATTGTCAATATTATAATCAGATACACATTAGGAGAAATCTGTGCATAAAATATTATGAGACCTTTGACCATCACATGAAGCACACAAAATTAAGGGAGATGAAAATTTGCAAAGAGTATATATGTAAATAAACACAAAATAATTTTACAGGGTTGTATTAAAAAGTAAAAGATAGTTTTAAACTCTAAGAATAAACTCGAAGAATAGCATAAATTATGTTAAATGTATAGTTCATTTGTTGCTTTAGAAGATCCTCAAAACCAAACTCAGATAGGATAAGGCTGAATCATGCTTTTGTCTCATATAGAAAGTTCAATTAGGTGAATGAGTGCACTCTTTCCGTTCTTTGAAGCCCTCTTTTTTTAAATATTTCTTCAAGTTACATCTCAATCGCCAATCGCAATCCCCTCCCTACTGCCCCCTCCAGTCCCATCCTCCCACCCTCTTCTGTCTCAATCCACCCATCCCCTTCCTTTTTTTTAAGTTTAAGGTATATCTTTCTCCCCCCAACAGCTCCCCATTTCAGTCCAACAAATGGCTCTTTCTCTTATAATAATAAATATAATACAAAACCACAGAGGTAATTAGGCCACAATTATGAGTTATATGGCTTAACATACATTCCCAATGTCCAGTCCATATGTATTTGGCACCTGACTTTAACATTCTACTATCTAACCATCTCCATGAGTTTAAAGTTCTATATCTAACTCAGCTTTCATACTAACTTGTATCACAATTTTAAAAACATCTTCTTAGATCCATAACACACGCTTGATTCCTAAACAACTCAAAATTTAATTATGAGACTCTATCTATCTATTCTTCAACCACCTCAGAGAACTGAGAGGGATAAATGTATCTGATTACATAGGAGGTGCAGGGCCTTCAGCGTCCAAAACTAAGAAATGACATACCAGTGGCTGCCTGGACAGTTCCCATTTTCTCTCCATACATTACAGCATCGATCTTCAGGTGTTTGGCCCCGTTTCTCTGACAGACATTGATTGTAGAGCAGGAATTATGAAAAACTTGCCTACCCTGTCTTGGCAGAGCTAGGTTGTCGACTTACCTGCTTCCAAGTTTTGTTCTTTTTGGACAGCATTCTGTCTACAGTTGGAGCAAGGGGTTTTTCCTGCCAACAGATAGGCTTGCCACTAATTCAATCATCTCCCACTGGAGATTCTTCGATGCTCATCTTCTACCTGGAGTAGAATAGGGGGTGCTGTCAGGAGTTGACATGTCTCAATATCAAAAAAATCTAAAGTTAAGAGAACATCTTTAAATGCCATATTCTGCAGATCTCTTGAGGTTTTTGAAGAGGCCCTATCTATCGCTTATATTAGGATAAGCAGACGTTGCTTGTCTCTTAGCAGCTTTATTCCTGATTAGCTTAGAAAATAACTATAATAGTCTGTCATAGCACCTAACAAAATGACAGGCTTGCATGACTATTAGTTTGCATTTCTTAATTATCCTAAACAGTTTATGACAATTAGTAGCAAAAGGCCAAAAGTTCACATTTCATTTTTTTTCTTTATCCCCTGATCCTTCCATCCCAATTCTCTGGAGTGGAATATCCCTATATAACAATCCCTCATCCCAGTTCAGAGGTCATATGAGGGCCAAGAGTCTCCTCATACAATGGGGGTCTACGAGGCAGTACCACCGGTGAAAAGTGTCTCATTGCCAGTGAGAGAGAACTAAAAAACCAAACAAACATAAGCAGGCAAACAGATAAAAAAGAATAAAAAATAAAAAGTCTATGTCCATGTTCCCTTTGGTGCATTGGTTATAGTATCAGTATCCTGTACTATATAACTAAAATCCTACTGTAAGTGAAGAGATGCCATATTCATCTTTCTGAGTCTGTGTTAGGTCACTCAGGATGAGCTTCTCTAGTTCCATTCATTTGGCTGAAAATTGCATAATTTCACTGTTCCTGGTAGCTGAATAACATTCCATTGTGTAGATGTACCACAGTTTTTTAATCCATTCTTCGGTTGAGGGACATCTGGGTTGTTTCCAGTTTCTAGCAATTACAAATAAGGCTGCTATGAACATAGATGAGGAAACTTCCTTATGATTCCGTGAGGAGACATTTGGGTGTATACACAGAAGTGGTATGGCTGGGTCCTGAGGCAAAGCTATTCCAAGTTTTCTAAGATATCACCATACTGACCTCCATTGTGGTTGCACAAGCCTGCACTCCCACCAGCAATGGAGTAGGGTTTCCCTTTCTCCACACCCTCGCCAGCATGTGCTGTCATTTGAGCTTTTGATCTTAGCCATTCTGACAGGTGTGAGATGGAATCTTAGAGTCGTCTTGAGTTGCATTTCTCTGATGATTAAGGATGTTGAGCATTTCTTCAAGTGTCTCTCAGCCATTAGGGATTCCTTCTTTGTGAATTCTCTATTTAGCTCCGTCCCCCATTTTTTGATTGGATTATTTGGTTTCTTGGCATTTAGTTACTTGAGTTCTTTGTAGATTTTTGATATCAGTCCTCTGTCAGATGTGGAGTTGGTGAAGATTTTCTCCCAGTCTGTAGGGTGCCGTTTTGTTCGAATGACAGTGTCTTTTGCCTTACAGAAGCTAGTTTCATGAGGTCCCATTTATTGATTGTTGATCTCAGGTCCTGAGCTGTTGGTGTTCTTTTCAGGAAGTTGTCACCTGTGCCAATGAGTTCAAGGGTTTTTCCCACTTTTTCTTCTAGTAGATTTAGTGTGACCAGCCTTATGTTAAGTTCTTTGATCCACTTGGACTTAAGTTTTGTCCAAGGTGATAAGTATGGGTCTAATTTCATTCTTTTACAAGTGGACATCCAGTTGGACCAGCACCATTTGTTGAAGATGCTGTCCTTCTTCCATTGTGCCGTTTTGGCTTCTTTGTCAAAAATTAGGTGGCCATAAGTGTGTGGGTCTATTTCTGGATCTTCAATTCAATTCCGTTGATCTACTGGTCTGTTTCTATACCAATACCATGCTGTTTTTACTACTATTGCTCTGTAGTGAAGCCCTGTTTTCTTTTTATATGAATTCACTCAGAATCATGACAATTATATGCATATTATTGTTTGGGCATATATTCTTTTTAAAATGCAATAAAATTATAATAGTGTGGCTGAAAATGAAAAGAATCAACAATAAAATATTGACACGAACTCCAATACTGGTTTCTTGAGAAATCCTAAAAACTTCTATTGAATTTCCTAAGCATAGTTTTAAAGATCTTTCAGATAAGTTTTATAGTGATTCACTAAACAAAATTTAGCACTTCATGATATATTATCACATACTATTTTCTGTTTGTTTACTCTGCATAAAACTTGAATCCTAAGTGAAACTGCAACTTTGCATGATTCCTAGAGTTGCTACACATTAAATACAATTGACCTACTTGAGAATCCTGTTCTTGTGCTGGAGAGATAGCTCAGTGATTAAGAGCAGTGTCTGTTCTCCCAAAGGATCTGGGTTCAAATTCCAGCATGCACATGGCAGTTCACAGCTGTCTGTAATGGTCGGGTGTGGTGGCACATGCCTTTAATCCCAGCACTTGGGAGGCGAAGGCATAGTTCAAGGCCAGCCTGTTCTACAGAGTGAGTTTTAGGACAGCCTGGACTGTTAAACAGAGAAACCCTATCTCAAAAAAACTAAAAAAAAAAAAAAAAAAAGAAACCTGTTCTTGTCAAAGAGAATGCAAGTAACAAGTAGCTAGTAACAAAGTTTCTTGTTAAAATAGTATCCATAAATATACTATAACACATTTCCATGTAAAATATGTTTAAATAAACTGTTATAAGAAATATTAATATTCACCACATTAAATCTGTGAAGTCTGAGGTTATTTCAAGAGCTTGATTTTATCTGAGACTTACAGTCTATTGTTGTAATGTTATTTGGCATCCCTTGTTCAAAAGTAACTCAATTTATTACAGTAAATTTCCTAAACTCAAGCCAGAAATCCATTCCACAAGTTGATTCACTCTCTGAGTTTCATGGATATATTTGTCTTTAATACTATATGCTTAATTTGTCTTTTTAAATTATATCTGTTTCGCATCCTTCCTGCTAGCCTGTGTCTGTTTATTGAGAAGTTGAGTCTATTGATATTGAGTGATATTAATGACCATTGATTGTTACTTCCTGCCACCTTAATATTGGTGGAAATAGTGTGTGAGTGAGTTTCTCTTCTTTTGGTTTTGCTGACAGTGAGTTATTTGCTTCCTGTGAATTATATCAATTATTTTGGTTATTAACTTATTAAATAAGTCATGACAAAATGCATATATATGTGTAAGTAGTGATTCTAATTGTGCATATGTTTACTCTAAAAATGAGCTTGAGGGAAGTCTGGGCTAAATAGTGAGCTTGTGTCTTTAAAAAATGTCAAATATTTTCTATGCTTTATCTCTACAATTCCAGAAAAGAAAATTCCGACAAGAATTATATTTTTCCTATGATTAATTATAGAATGTACCCAAGTAAAATTAATCATAAAGCAAACAGAAAAAACTATGTTTATATCCTATATAAACTATTTTAAAATCCAAAATCGTGCTTCCATGGTGAAATAGTATAAATCAAACTCATAAGAAAAGTTTCAGTAGTAGTTTCCTCCTTAAAATGCTGAACGAAGTAATTCATGAAGAGTACACTACATTTCCACATCCATTTTTTGAGACTTTGGATATATCCTAATCTAAGGTTAAAATGACAGATATGCTGGACAATACACCATGAAAGATCTCATTTTTATATTCAATTAAAGAAATATTGCAATACATAAGTATATAAAATAAAAACCAATGCAGCCTAAAAAGCATAAGAAATATAACAGAGAAAGTTGAAAGTCCTTCCTTATAAAATATTTGAATTACCAGATCTGTGTTACAGAATTTTTGGAGTCATGAGACTCACACACTGTCACATACTGTCTCTACACACCACTATTTCTAACTAAATCAGTGGCTAAAACAGTCTGTTCCATGAGAACGGAGAACAAAGCCAATGGACTGTCGATGTGGTAACTGTGGTTATGAAGTGACTCTGGGAGACAAGACACAACCAAGAAAGTGAGTATGGGCTTCCTGTGAACACTTCTTTGATCTTGAAAGTCGGGGGTGGGGGGGAGGGACAATCTTCTGTCTCATAAAGAAACACTAAGTTTATATTTTCCAAAGACATAATTTTGTAAATAAAATCAAAGTAATCACTAATGATTAAATCATGTAATTTTCAATACATTTCACAAAAGTAGACTTTAAGTTTGTTCTTTTGTTGGTGTTATAATTTGGAGATTTTGTTTATTTTCATAATTTGGTATACTTAGCAGGTTTTTCTTCAGCGAAATATGTACAAACTCGGTTCATCAGGAATTCAAACAGCAAAACTTCACCTTCTTTTATAATTAAATTTAATTCCAAGCCCAGAAAAAAGTATCTTAATATAAACAATTCAAAACAAATTTATGAGGAAAATAAGAACTCTGAAGTGAACTGCAGAGTAGATGCACATGGTCACTTTTGCGGCTTATGGAAAGTTTATAATAGTACCCTAAAAGAAGACAAAGATATACTTTAAAAATTCACCTTTCTATGTTCAGTCAGAATAATAAACTATTAGCCCATGGAGATAAAGATAACTTCATTAATGACGATAGGAAGCTAGGTCATATATAAGGAATTTCCGACTCTTATCTTTTCAGGACATCAAAAGAGTAATGAGAATCAGCTTTTCCTATTCACATTTAAGAGTCTCTGTGAAGGCTCCGAGGAAGTGTTTGCTTGTATAAAATCTTAAGGAATACATTACTATATTTTTAAACAGTTTATTTCTACTAATCAACGATGACTAAATAACCATAACTTTAAACACTACTCAGTGATTAAAAGTAAGAATATGGGTTGAGAATATTTTGTTGCTGTAACAGGTGTTCATCAATAAGAAATAAGACTACAAATACCCAAGATTCCATTTTTTTACATGCAGCTTTAAGTGTTACATGTGCGACCATTACTGTTTCACAATATAAAAGATGAAATCATCTGTACTCATTTAAGGATACAAACCAGGCAGTACAATTGTAACCAAGTTAGTTAAATTGACTATCAACAGAATTTTTTTTGATGTACTATTAAGACACAATGAAATCATAATGATTAATTGTCACCAACTATTACCTAAAAGCATTTGGAATGTTAGTAACAAGCTCTTTCATACTTGTATGGAAGCTTTCCCTGCTCTTGGATCACTGTTGGCACAATGGCAAACTAAAACAGGAGAGTTATGAAAACTAGAACTATGGAAGACGGTGACAGATGACGGTGGCCTGGACAACAGGAACCATTGCAACTGGTGCTGAATGCCAAAGCAGAGCTGGTCTTCTCCCAGCCTGAACATTTAACTACATACAATTTTAATAACATTTTAAAATGAAAAGAACGAAAATATTTTGGGTATTTACATGATTAAGTAGGCAAACTCACACACAAGTATACATGTACATGTACAAGCAACCTAAGTTACATGAAACCATCAAAGACACACTTTTTGCAGTTCTTTTCACATTGTGTGCATGTATGTGTTTTATGGGTCTTTTTGCATATGGAGTTTAGAGATCAGCTCTCTCCTACCATGTGGATTCTAGGAATTGAACTCAGATCTTCAGACTTGGAGGCAAATGTATTTAACTATTAAGCCATCCCACCAGCCTCTAAACTCAGTGTCCTAGTTAGCTTCTCTGTTTCTGTGATGAACACTGTGACCAAAAGCAACTTGGGGAGGAAAAGTTTATTTTGGCTTACAGGTTACAGTCCCCCTGACATCAGTTAGCAATTAAGAAAATGCCCCATAATAATGCCTGCAGAACAATTTGATGGAACAAATTCTCAGTTGTGGTTTTTTTCTTCCAACATGACTCTACTTTTGTCAAACTAACAAAAGATAACCAGTACACATACATTTTGAAAGCTAAATTTTAACAAAAAGAAATCAACGCATTGCATATATAAATAATGATAATTTTCACTGCTTCAGGGGAAAATATTTTCATGTAGAGAATTTCAGATAGAGAGATAACTTTTGTGGTATCTCTTTGTCTCAAAAACTATAGTTAACACTGTTTTTAAATCACTTCCTCTTTTCTCAATATAGTTTATATAAGTATAAACTTTCACAAGGATGATAGTCTTGTTCACTTACAAATAACTTGGTTCAATGCTTACTGAAAATAAATTTCACCTACAACTATAAGAAGACTTTTTGAGATTACAAAAAAAATAGGCTAGCCTGCTCTACAGAGATCCAGGATTGCCGGGGCTATACAGAAAAACCTTGTCACAAATAATATAAAATTTTTTAAAGCCCTAAAGCAACCAAATAGTCAGTATATTAGAGAACCTGATAGCAACAGATATTTAAGCGAATAAGTCATCTCATATGAACCCTAATGGATGATATCCCTATCACATTGGTTTGCATACCAGAACTCCATAAGGAGGCTGAGCATTTTGTTCATATATTAAAATTCCTGTTTCATACATAATAGTTGTAGACTTTAAGACAAATACATAAATGGAAGCAACAAATTATATTACTAGTTCTAAAAACTAAGTCAATTACTTTAACACAACTTACTATCAACACCAGGACAAATTTAAATGAAATGAGTACAAAAAGACTGAGATTGGGACCTGTAGTCACTTCATGTTCATTCATAAAATGTAAAAGCAGACAGAGCAGAGAAGAAAATTGACTTTGGTAGTTGGGCATATTGGACCCAAGTCCTACTCAACTCATCAGGTTGCATGAAGTATATATAGCCAGGTTGGCAATTTTTCTAGGGCTATTTTTGAATTGTATATAAGAATGGTCTTAGGTGCTTCAAACACCCATAGAGTTATAATAAAAGATGTGTGTAGCAGAGTTTGAAAGCGGTGTGTATTCAATAAAAGGCAGTTAATACTGAAGTTGTGAAATAAATTATGAAAAATTAAAAATGGCATAATTACTCTTCAGATCAGAGAAAACTTACAAAGATTCTGAATAGAGAAACAGATAAAGAATTTACCAAAGAAGGAAGATTTAGAAAACAAATGAAAATTTTAAAGTGTGATAAAATTAAAAGAAAAAAACCTCCAAACAAAACCAAAATCCCTTACATGACATTAGGGGACAAAGTATCAGAGATGCCATTGAGTTTGTTTTCTGTTAGCCGTCTGTCTAGTGGTGGGCACGTGGGTCCCAACGAGACTCCATTGGAGGAAACTACATTTTCATTTGCAAGTTGTTATCAATTAGCGATAGCTCTGCACCTATAACTATGTCTTGTGCCTTTTCTTGGGCTCTCGTTCTATTTCTTTTGTCTTATTCCAGTGTGTTTGTTTTTGTTCTATTTATTTTATTTTATTGTTACACCTTAGAAGCCTGTTTATTGTCTAGTGAGAGGCAGAAAGGGAGTAGATCCAGATGGGAGGAACTGGAAAGAGTAGAGGGAGGGGAAACCATAATCAAAATACATTAAGTGAGAAAAGAAACCTATTTTCAGTAAAAGGAGGGGAACAAAACTAATGAAGGTACTTCACGTAATGTTTTAATATATGTTGATGTATACATTGGTGGATGGGGATTTCAGACAGTGGAAAACAGTTTGTTAAAGTGATGTGGCGGACTGCAAACTTTGGTTCTCTTAGCATGAGTGGTGTTGCCTCATAAGAGTAAGATACAAGATTCTTGAAACCATGTCAAGAAGTATAGTTTGATTCTTAACACATTGTAAGAAATTGAGATTTTTTTTTTTAAGGGAAGTATCTATTAAGCAATGTTACCTCTTGCCAACATGATTTCTCTTATACTTTGATTTTAAAGCTCATGAAACTACTACCAACATCTAATACTTAAATTTTCAGTGAGTGTATAAATTTAAAGTTGTCTATATTAAAATTTGCCTAAGCCCTGTATTGTTGGAAAATGCTTGTGAAGGTTCTTTTGTGCCCTTAGCAACACTCCCTTAACAGTTTTCCAACAAACACCCCTATATGAAAAAGGGACAGTCAAGAGACAGATTTTCCAAATGCTTTGTAAAGGAAAATATTACCAATTTTGAGAATGCGATGTTATCAGAGACTCCAAAGTTTGAACTTAGGATGAACCACTCCTCCTCTCTCTTTGAAAGGCCCCTAGGTCCCTTTGGAACACACAACACTTCCTTGCTACTGCATAATAAACACAGGATGAGCTCCTACCCAGTAAACATCCCATGGAAAGAAAACAGCTGGAGTATGAAAGAGAAGCTTGCGCACACTTTTCAGGATAACTTCCGATTAGATGCATCTTTCGATTATTCTAAACCACAGTGTTTCTGGCTTGAATAGGAAAACATACTGAGTCTCTCTGGGAGTAGTATTTGTTTCTGAATGCCAAGCTGTGTTCAGCCTAGCAGAAAGGCTTCTTATAACTGTGGGCTCCCACAGACTTGCTGAATAAAAGTGAGTTGTGCCTCGCTGGTTTGCTGTGGTCTCTGACACCATATCAAACTGCCTATGTGATGCTCTTCATTCAACAGATGGAAAATATTGCCTTGCAGCTCTGGGTCAGGAAGGGAGGCTTATTGAGAGAGGTGAATAGGGGCCCAGATCAACTCAGCCGCCATTCGCATTCCAGGGAGGGGTTAACTGTCAGGAAAAGTAGGAGTTTACTGAGGCAAGACAGAGACAAATGGCCAGCCTGCTTTTGTGATTGATGACTGATGGAATGCAAAGAAAGAAGAGAAAATTAGCAAAGAAAGCCATTTCAGTATGGAAATCAAGCACCAATAAATAGAAACCATCACAACCAACTCTAATGATGATTTATAGTGTGGCTGTAAGGCAAATCCCCTCATCTGGGGCTGCTAAGAATGTAGTTTGAAAAAACTTACAAGAAAAAGCAAAGTTCACAACAATCAGAAAAGTCTGTTTTGGAATTTGGGGGCATCTCTCAATATTTTAGGTACTAAATATTGAGATGCAATTGCATGAAGCCTGTGTGTAATGTCAGCCGATGGTCCACCCCACGCAGAGCAACCTGCCTGCTTTTCACCAACCCTCAAGTTTGTGAGGTCTTTCTATCCCTAGTGGGCTGCACTTTACTATTACTGCCTTCATATTTTGTGATATTACTTTCAGTAGCTGCTGTCCTATTAGCTCTCCCAAAGTATAAGGAGATGCTGAAACCTAATCAACCTATTTGACCTTTTACAAATGCATGTGATGGTTCTCACTGAATGTGCTCCTCTCTACATAGGAGAGGTTGCACAGAGGAAAGTAATTTACTCCACATAACTGCATTCCCTTCACTGCGTGGTCTACATATTGGTGCACAGGTAATTTTAGGGGAAAGCAGCATTGATGACATTAAATTCAGGTTGTTGCTAAAAATTTCTGAACAGCTGAACACCAAATCATTTCTAGATTTTCACTTTTTTTATTTGGTTTTTGGTTTGAGGAATTGGGGGGGGTATTTTTGTTTTGTTTTATGTATCTATTTTTTCCTAGAATGATGGTGTCCATGTTGCCTCTTGTAATGGGATAGAAAGCAGGTGAATGATAGACAGAGAATAGCTTTGATCACATCAAATGTGTTTTGTAAAGATGTAAATGGTAAATGGATGTTGAGTAGTTAGATGGGTGAGTATATGGATCAACTAGTAAGTAGTTGGCTATATATTTTCACTCAAAATATTCTGTTTAGCAAAGGCTTCCACAAGTCTTAATCCCTTGAACTTTAATCCTATAAACTTGGGTTCTTGCTTCAGCGTGTGTGTTTGTGTATGCATGCACACACATGCACATGTAGAAGCCAGAAGTCAATGTGTGATGTTTTCCTCTATCACTGTGTACCTCATCTTCAGAGAAATTGTCTCCCATTGTACCTGGACCCAATGTTTGCCAAATTGTATATAATTACACTTATTTACTTGGGTAGGGACACATGTCACAGTGCTCATATGGGGGACAGAGGACAACTAACAAGACTCAGTTCTCTCCTTCCATCATATTGTCCCAGGGATCAAACTCAGGTTTTCAGGTTTGAAAGGAAGTGGACTAACTCACCAATCACCTTACATACAATTTAATCTAGACACTGTAGACTTGTGGTCCCTGTCTTCTTAAGACACTTTTCTGTCTCATCACACATTTGAACTCTAACAGAAACATAGAAGTACATATTCATACATGCACACAGAGATACATCAATTTCTGTACATGAAAGAAGACATATTTGCCTAAGTTTAATTTATTTTACTTAACATGATGATCTCTAATTCATTCTTTTTTTGCAAGTGACATACTGTTTTTATTACTGAACAAAATTTTTCTACATATATAAATATATACATATATAATATTTTTTATCTGTTGGTGGACCTCTAAATAATTCTATAGTTTGGCTATTGTGAATTCAACCACAATAAATCACTTGGATTTTCAAGTGCTGTGGAATACAGATTTACATTCCTTTATATCTACCTATATCTATAGATATATTTATACACACACAGTAGCAGTATAGCTGGGTCATGTGGCAATTCCACTTTTTAGCTTTTTGAGGAGCTGCCATGCTGACGTACATAGTGACTACACTAATTTATGTCCCCTTCATCAATATATAAAAATTTTGCTCTCATCATCACCTGCATTTGTTTTTTGTTTTCTTGACAATTCTGACTAAAGTGAGATGGAATACCAATGTATTCCATTTTCATTTCCTTTGTGGCAAGTCAGTTTTAGCATTAGCTTTCAAGTTTCACTTAAAAAGCCATTTGCTTAGATATGTCGAAATGAAAAGATAGAAAACAACAGAGATAACTAATGAAATACTTTGAGCAGGTAGCTTATTAATTATTCCTACTATTTATTTTTCTGGAAATCTCTACTTATTTGATACAGTACCCCAAAATATTATACAACCACTTGACAGAAATAGAATAAGCATTCAGCTTGTCTAAGTGTTTTGCATAGATCTCTGATATAATATTGAGTTTAATTATTTTTCAGTAGAAAAGTAATCTGTCTTTGTATAGTCATGAAAGCAGTAAATTGTAACATTAACTATAGAGGAATGTTAATACAGCAAAATGATTGATCTGGCAAGGGATCACATCCAAAGACCTTCTAGGTATATGTTACCTGTCTGGAATGCAGACATGCTCTGGATTACAGCATGAGCTGGCTAGAATACAGACACACCCTTAGTACACACCATTAATCCCAAACAATGAAGGTAAGGTTAGTTTATAGAAGAAAGCAACTATGTTTGTAGTGAAGTCTAATTGAGGAACATACAAAGTGACAAATCAGAGAAAGGTTTGACAGAATGAGTCAGAGATAGGATACACCCAACTCTCACAAGAACAGGACAAGAAAGAGAGGCTACATAAGAGTAGTGCAGGGCAAAGGAGAGGTTTTACTGAGAGTTGATTACCATGATAGTTTTGCAGAAACAGGTTGTAGAAGGAGAACAAGTTAGACACAGGTGAAGACAGAACAAGACACAGAATGACAAGAAGCCAGAAAATTAGAACATATTGCCAAAGTTAGTTTGAGACCAGGAAGAGAATTTCAATCAGAAGTCAAGAGAAGTCAGGAGAAGCTAGCTAGAATCAATCAGCTTGGAGAGAAGTTTAGGAAGAACAGCTGAGTTGAACCAGCCAGTAGTTCAGAAAAAACTACAAAGGCTTGGGAATGGCTCTCGCCTCATTCCCTCATCTGAGGAAATAGAACAACATTTACAGTTAACAATGGAAGCATTGGCAGTAAAGGTAAACTCCTGATATTAATATAAAATCATCAATATTCATTGTTCATGAATAAAGATGTTTTAAGGTCAAATTGTTATGAAATGGAGTAATTAGTGTTATAGTCCAGTCTCGACAGGACCTCCTAATGTTACAATCCAAGAAGAGACACACAAACCATTCAGTCAGCAATCTCAGTCAGATTTTGATGTTTTATTGAACATACACCCCAAAACTGGTCATCCCCATCATGACCAGAGTCACAGAGGCCTCAGAGCCTAACTGTGATGTTGGTCTGCTTCCAAAGTAGGCTTTTCTTTTCAGTACATAGAGTGGAGTTTTTTTTAAATAAATTTTGTATTTACACATTTCCTTGTTCATTTTACATTCCAAACCCCATCCTCCTCCTTCCCCTCCTCCCACTCCATCCTTCCACCCTTTTCCCCAGTACCTTCAACCCCTACCCAGTATTGACCCACTCTGGCATATCAAGCCAAAACCATACTCAGGTAACAACCAGGTAGCCAGGTCTAGGAAACAAACCACAACCAGGTAACAACCAAGTTTGTGTATGAACCAAAACACATCCAGGTAACAACCAAGTTTGTGTATGAACAAAACTGCATCCAGGTAACAATCGGGTAAGGGGATGGCAGTACTACATCATTTTACTGGCAGTATTACTACATCATTTTGAATTGCTAGGCAAAGCATTTCTAACTGAGTAGTCCCAAGTGGAGCTGTAGTTGGGGACTCTTCAGAGTGCCAAGATAACAAAGTAATAAAGTATGAGTAATTATATCTTATAACTAAAATGGAGACTAAAGGCAAAAATGGCTGCAGTTATGCTAAAGAAGCAGGCCTCAACCGTGAGTACACACACAGATACACACACACACACAGACACACACACACACACACACACTCTTTCTTCTACAGATTTTTTTTATCTCATTTTATATTCAAGCACTAACAGAAATATAAATGTATATACACAAACACACAGAGATACATGAATTTTTATACATAAGTACTATGTCCTTCCTGTTCATTTATGTTTTGAATTGTGAAACAAAATGTCAAATACACAAAGTAAGTCTGAAGGGCCAGCCATCTAGGCAAGGGGCTTAATAACAACACAAGAAATTAACATGTTTGAGCATAGCCATATTATCAAATGAATTCTTTTGCTTACAAACTGACATAATGATACAGTATTCCCATCAGTTGTTTGCACTTTCTAGACACAAAAATCCCTAATTTGTTGCAACAATGAGAAATATAATGTACAAATATTACCTACTTTATTATCCTATTAAGAGCTCAAATCTTGTATGTACATATAATCTACTAAGGGGGACTTCAGGTTGGTTGCTCTCTCTCTCTCTTTTTTCCAAGACAGGGTTTCTCTGTGTATCCTTGGCTGTCCTGGACTCACTCTGTAGACCAGGCTGGCTTTGAACTCACAGAGATCCGCCTGCCTCTGCCTCCCAAGTGCTGGGATTAAAGGCATGTGCCACCACGCCCCACCTGCTGTCTTTTTAAAAAATTTTAAATGTAATGAAATGTCTGTATCTTCAAGAAAGTGGAAATGAGCATTTGAGTTAATTAAAATTAGAAGAGAATAAATAAAACTCTTTTTTTTTCAGTTTTTCAAGTCAGGGTTTCTCTGTGTAACAGTCTTTGCTGATCTGGACTCTCTTTGTAGACCATTCTGGCTTCGAACTCAAAGAGATTCACTTGTCTCTTACTTTAGAGTGCTGAGATTAAAGGCATGTATCTTAATTTTACATTAATATACAAGGGTCAATACCATTGTGGCCAAATATAATCTTAATTTTGTATCAATATACAAAGAACAATACCGATGTAGCCCTATACAATCTTAATTTTGCATTAATATACAATGATCAATACCAATTTAACCAAATATAATATTAATTTTGTATCAGTATACAAAGGTATAAGGCCATATTCAATAATCTGTCCTTTTTTCTTGATCTTTCCTATACTATGTCTATGTCCCATTTTTCTCAAGTCTGTTCACTCCTATATAGGAGAGAAAGGAGGATACAGAAAAGAAAAAGAGAGAAGTCCTGGATCTAAGAAGATATTTTTGAAATTATGAGGCAAGTTAGTATGAAAGCTGAGTTAGATATAGAACTTTAAACACATGGAGTTGGTTAGATAGTAGAATGTTAAAGTCAGGTGCCAAATACATATGGACTGGACATTGGGAATGTATGCTAAGCCATATAACTCTTATAATTGTGGCCTATTTATTTCTGTTGTTTTGTATTGTATTTATAGTTATAAGAAAAAGAACCATTTTTTGGACTGAAAGGGAGAGCTGTTGGGGGGAAAAAAGAAATACCTTAAACTAAAAAAAAAAAAAAAAAGAAGGGAAGAGGATGGGGGGATTGAGGGGGAGGAGGGTGGAAGGGTGGGACTGGAGGGGGGAGTAGGGAGGGGATTGTGATTGAGATGTAACTTGAAGAAATAAAAAATTGTAAAAAGAGTTCAAATTAGTGATCTGACCATATCATTATAAAAATTTCAATTTTCTAATGTAGTAAATTGAATAGGGCTGAATATTAACAAGGTAATTTATCGCCACAGGAAAAATAAGAAAATAGCCCTATTAAATGTAGTGCTTTAATTCTAGTGTGGACAGGAGAAGCATTCTTGCTTTTCCTCTCTCCCTTTTCTTCTTTATCTAGTCTTCACATTGGATGACACACCAATATATTACATACATGGATATTGTTCTACAGTGTAACTTTTCAACAGTAGGAAAAAATCATTGTAACCATGAGACTAATATTATATGACCTACATCTTTTAATAAAGAGAATTCTGAAAGAAGCTTTAGTGCTCATGAATGCTTTCAGCTCCATGGTCTATTTGTTACCCTGTGAGGTGTGTGCTTAATCTGTCAAGTATTTGTAAAACACCACAAACAGAGTAGCCTTTGACCTGGGTCACTAAAATTGCCTCCCATTCTACTAACTTTTTGATTTCACCCAGCATGTTTTATGTATATGTGTCATACTCTATGAACCACTCAGGCAGAATATGATCTTTGACTTCTGACCACCTGTGTCCCATACTTCTGTGTAAAAGAAATACATGACAGGCTGAGAGATTAATTGGAATGCTCATTTTTCACTTAGGTATATTACCAGCTGAGTTGAATGACTCATGGGTGCCTTAATTTATAATCTTTACCATTATAACTTTAGCAGTACATGTGTTACTAACAAATTATCTTAACATTCTGTGTCACAAATAGGTTCTATTATTTGGAAAGAAAGCATATTAATTCAATAAAACATCTAACATTGTGCATATAAATGGACAAACATCCTAATTACTGCATGCATTTCCAATAATAATACCAATAGCATTGCTTTTTAAGTCTAGGGTCTTTGATATTTGGGACACCTTACAAGATCTTAAAAGTATATTTAGTGTATTACAATTCCATACCTCTAGAGATTCGGTTGCGAGCAAGTCACACTGTAACAGCCCAGAAAATGTCCAAAAGAACCACCAACAAAAGAACCTCACAAATAAATATGAAATCAGTTTCTCTCCAGTTACTTATTACCTTAATTCTTTCATTCAAGAAGCAATTATTGACTCTTTATGACACAATGAAAAATGTAAACTTTTTTTCTTGTAAGAAACTGGTAAAGAAATTAAGATAAATATATAAGTAACTGTAACAGGTGATGAGATTGCATAAATTCTAAATTAAAGACTTGAATACTAATTAGCTTGGATAAAAGAGATAATGAAGTAGTTTCAGTGGTAGAGTAATGCTGATCTTAGTGGGACTGAGCAATATGAACCATCAAACAAAGAAACACAAGCAAGAAATAAAACTTGTTTAGAAAAGCAGCCCAGATGAACAGACTATAATAATAAGGCAAGTGATTAAAAGTAATGGGACTGGGGTAGAAAAATGTGGAAGGAGAACAATTAACAGAAGTATTAAGTGCCATGTGAACAAACTAAAATTATAAACCAAAGTGGTTGAAGCAGTATTTTTTAATCAACAGAATACATTATTCTTAGAATTTTTTAAAATAGCATTTTACTTGATTGTCAGAAACTGGAAACAACCCAGATGTCCCTCAACCAAGGAATGGATTTAAAAAAAAAAAAAAACTGTGGTACATCTACACAATGGAATACTACTCAGCCATCAGAAACAACGAAATCATGCAGCTTGCAGCCAAATGGATGGAACTAGAGAAGCTCATCCTGAGTGAGCTAACCCAGACTAAGAAGGATGCACATGGCATCTATTCACTTATAATCGGATTTTAGCCATATAGTACAGCATAACTATGCTACAGCCAATGCACCAAAGGAAACAGGAACATAGACTCTTTTACCTGTCCATGAGACACTTTGCCCTAGTGGTGCTGCCTTGTAGGCCCCCAGTGTATGAGGAGGCTCTTGGCCCTCATATGACCGCTGAACTGAGGCAAGGGACTAATATGTAGGGACACTCCACTCCGGAGGAGTGGGTTGGAAGGGATAGGGGTAGAGGGTGGGAGGAAAGGGGGTACTATGATGTAAATGTAACCTGAAGTAAACATAAACATAAAAAAAGAAAAAGAAACAAAGAAAAAATGACATTTTATTACCACTTTTTTATAGTTCTTTGTCTAGGGGTAGGACACAAGATACTTTCTCCGTTCCATGTCAGCATGCCTATTGGCAGTGTCATTTTTCTGGTCTCAGTATGGCAGTGTCATTTTTCTGGTCTCAGTAAAGCAGTCAGATTATTGAGGTATCATGGGTGAAAGCTTCTCTGTCATTTCTGTAAGACACAATGGCACAGCAGACTTCCTGCTCTTCTGGCTCTTTGAATCTTCCTGGCTCATCTGAAACATTCCCTGAGCCTTCATTACAGAAGTTGTGTTACAGATGTCAGTTAGGGCTGGACCCCTCACTATCAATTGATCTCTGTATAGGTGAAATTATTATTCTGGGTGTTTGTTATGCCCCTTTAAACTACTTAGTTCCTGAGTTAATGACACAGAAACACTATATTTTATTAATAAGCTCCAGGCCTTAAGCTGAGCAGATTCTGAGATATACTAATCCTACCACACTTAAAATCCACATAAATGTCTGTCCCTTGCCAATCTGGTGGTTCTCAGGCAGCTTCAGCTCCATCAGCCTGTCCTCAGGTGGTTGTTTCACTCAGTCATGTGTTCCTGGTCCATCCTGTTTAATGATGAGTTCCTTAATCCTCTCTCTTCCACTCTGTTTTTTGTTATGCCTAATAATCCCTCTGAGACCCAGGCCCAGGCAACTCAGCTCTGCCTACCTCTCTTCTGCCCAGCTGTAGGCTGTCAGCAACTTTTCTTAACCAACCAGAGATAATGGGGGGTGGGGGGGCAAGGTTTACACAGCATCACTTGGTGATGGAGGATGTGTGTATTTGTACTGCAACCAGATCTTGGGGGCCAGTATTTACCATTTGAATACATAGCAGCACCAGACCAACACCCAACAACTCTACATTTTGACCAGTGTGGTTTTCTGTAATGGTTTACTTCTGCTCTAATGAGATATTTCTTTGACAATGAGAAGGAGCTACACTTAGCTGTGGGTGTCAGGATAAGTTTTATAATGTAATTATAAACCACACTGGTCTGGTAGAGTGGGAGCAGTAGGTCCTCTTCTAAGATCTATGACCTCACTAGTCCTGGGTAATAGGCTAGGTTTCTAGTACCAGGGCTGATTTCTCTCCTGTTGATCAGATGTTAAGTCCACTTAGACAGCTTGTTTACCACCAAGATTTCAGTGCCACTGTTGCTTTCCATTTGAGGAAATAAGGACACAGGATATTTATTCAAGATTTCCACTCTATAAAGAAAAGAGTCTCTGGTACTAACATAGACAATCAGCTCCAGAATTGAGCTATACTCCTTAAACATTAAAAAAAGATAAAAGTCATTGAGTTGGCTTAGCAGATAGAGGCACTTGTCTCCAACCTTTGATGACTTGAGTTCTATTCTGATGACCCACATGATTGAGAGAACCAATTCCAGCAAGCTGTACTCTGATCTCCACATGCACACTGTGACACACACACAAATAAGTAAATAAATATAATGAAAAATTAAGAAAACAAGTGAAAAACGAACTATTATATAAATATTTACAAGCACAAATTTTAAAACATCTAGTGTGCTATTATATCATCTACAAAGGACTATCATGTCATCAACATTACATAGGATTTTCTGTCATCCTGCATTTGACATATAGCCAGCCTCCCTTGACCTATAATTATTCAACATATATCTATGGTGCTTTATATTGATAACATTACATAGTTGTCCAAAATATTAAAGGCATAATGATGAAAATGGAAATAATTATTCAAACACTTTATTGATTGTAAAAGACAGAGAAAATGTTTGAAAATATCTATAAAATTATGCTTCTACACTGAAAAATATGTTACCTAATCTTTTTCCATTTTATTTTTGGTAATGCCTTGCTTTTCCTTCAAATACAAAGATATATTTAAATGTTTCTGCAACATAAACCCAATTTCTGTATAACAGAGATAGTACTTTAGAAAGTGTCAGAGGACAGAGTTTGAGATGGAGCATAATAGCAGTAATTCGCATCATACAAGAGATAGAATACACTGGGCTCAAGAAAGACTTCTGGTTGAAACTTGTGCTTAAACCAACCTCTGAAAATGAACACTCTCTTTGAAGTCATTTTCTTAGTTATATTTGTATTACCCATCTGAAAAAAATGTCTAATCTGTTAGTTAATATTTTCAAGTCCTTGGCTCTGCTTATTTGGATTACCAGATATTTTCTTTCTATGAAGTTATTTTATTGGTACTTCCTTGTTTCCTTTTGCTAACTGGAATCAGTGTATATTCACAGTTGGTTTAGTTCTGTATCTTTGAAGAAACAGCAATATCGTCCAGTAAATGACCATTAGAAATGTCTATTTTTCCTTTAAGGAAATAAAGAAGGGAGAGGACTCTCATATAGCCTGCTGCCTAGTGCTTCTGTTATAAGACCAATAGTATAAATTTTAATGATGCATGCAGCAAGAGGCTTTTATTACTTTTGTGCTATATTATTTACTCTAATTTTACTATACTTAATTCATTACCCCTCCAGTACACCCCCTTGTTCCTCCCAACCCCACCCCCAACACTAGATGGGAGAGAAAAAAAGGTTAGAGAGAGAAGGAACAGAGTTCTCTTTAGGCTACTTTCTGCTGATTAGGGTCATTGGGTTCTTTGCGGGTGAGACTCTAATACGAGTCTCAGTAGAAGTCCAGCAAACCAGGAGACAGCAGCAGGAAGAACAAGCAGCAGTTTGGGGGAGCACCTGCAGCCAGGAGAGCAGCAACCTCTTTCTTCTTTGTAGAGCCCCATTTTCCTTCTCCTTCTCCTTCTCCTCAGAGCTCTGGCCTTTTATTCCTCTCTCCCAAGTCCTCAGAGTTTACATGCTGCTGCTGGCTAACCCCTGCCCCTGCCAGCTCACCAGACAGTTAATACTTTACACCTGTGTATTAAGCAGCCTCACACCTGAGAGTAAATAAAAACATTCTCTTAATTGGTTTTAATAAACTCATACTACAGATGAATATTCCACGATGTCTACTGAGACCCTTGAAGACATTGAAAATGTCATGGTACAATTTTACTTACATGTGTCTTTATATTAATACAGAGCTGACATAAAATAGGCATTCATAGGCATTCATTTATTACTTTGAATATTAAAATTTACAAGTTGTAGACTTGCTTAGCTTCTTCATAGAGCCAATTTATTCACACAGTTTGCCACTGTCAAAAGTACCCACACAAAACCATAATGGACTTGAGTAAAAGGCACCCCAACTCTTAAGTACCTATCACAAAATATCATCATCAGTGTTTCTTTTTTCCTGACCTTCCACATAATTCGATAAATGTGTGTAAGAACTTTTGTCTTTAGTTGTTGTAAGTGAACTTTCGCATTCAAATGACTAGAACGTGGTTCATATTTAAATATTTGACTTATTTTCCACATACATATAATGCTTATAAATATCTATAGGAAAGAACCATGTTACAGATAAAATGGAATAATGTATGGAATACATGCTTTTAGTTCAAATGTTAAATGTTATGCATGTTGACATGGGTGAATGTATAGGTTGACTGCATTTTCAAATTCCCCAAGCCTTCTTGGAAATCTTTAATAGATCATAATCAACCATACATACAGAGCTTGGATAAACTAAGGCACTAATATAAACATTAATACTGTGATGGTTAACTTTAATTTTCAACTGCACATAACATATTATCACATGAGAACAGTTTCAATGATGGACTTTTTATGTTGGACTGACTTCTGGGCATATCTGTGTGGAATTCTCTTAAGTTATTTGATGTGTGAAGATTTAGCCCATGGTGGGCAGCTGTATTCCTGAAACAGAGGCTGCTAAACTGTAAAAAAAAAATCTAGAGAATTTGCTCAGCCTTTAAGAGAATGAACTGATCTTGCAAAAGAGCATAGTTAGGTTCCAAGCACCAGTGTTAGGTGGTTTACAACAAGCTACAACTCCAATTCCATGGGGTCTGTTATATCTGACCTCAATGAAAACCTGGACTCACATTCACACCTTCAGAAAAACAGACAGACAGACAGACAGATAGACAAAAGACACCCCCCCACACACACACACACTTTTTAAATGTTTAAAAATATTATCTTTTAAAAAATAGCATTGGAGGAAGCAGACCATAAATTAAAAGAATCTACTGCTCTGGCAGTGGACCCAAGTTTTGGTTCCCAGCACCTACATCAGATAGCTCACAATCATCTGTAACTTCAGCACCAGGGCACTGAATAGCCTATTCTGGCTGACAAAATATATGTGCCTTTTTACAAGTTTGCTTTCAGTGGTTGGATCAGACACCTCCATATCCCACACTTGGGACCAAAGCAAAAAACACATCCATTCAACACAATCACGTTTTTAAAGAAATCAAAAATTCTACCACATACCATTGACTCCACCTGATCCTGCCTTCCACTCAGTCTCCCAAACCTCTAGCTCTACCCTCAAACTCTAGGCTTTGACCAGAATATACATGCTGTATGCTATCCTAACCCCACCCTCTATCCACCATATTTCATTCCACCTGAGCCATAACCAACCTTAAGGCTCAACATGCTCCACACATCCTTTGCTCTGTCTTACTCTGTCCTAGCCTATTATGTTCATATCAGACATAACTAACAAAAATCCACATGCCCAATCTTATCACAAATATACAAATAATATGAACTGTTAAGGACATACCCCCCAACACACAAATCTAAAGTTCCATAGAAATATTTTCAGGTAAAAATTACTTAGAGGTACCCCAGGACACAGAATTTAAAAAGAACAATCATTAACTCAATCAAAGAATTAAAGGAGTTTAAAAATTTCACAAAGAAACAACTTAGTGAAATTGATGAGGAAGCATTTATAAAGTAGAAACACTAAGTGATGCCCATGAAAACACAAACATTAGGTTAATAGAAACAATACAGACAATCAGGATTTAAAATCAAGACTCAATAAAGGAGAAAAATATTGACAAGAATTCAAGCTGAAATAAAGATGAAATTGAAAAGTTCAATAATTAGGCAAAAATTATGAAAATTATAAGGTATAGCATACATTCCCAATGTCCAGGCCATACATATTTGGCAACTGATATTAATATTCTATTATCTATCTTGATGGGTTTAAAGTTCTATACCTAACTCAGTTTCCATCCTAACTTGAATTACCAATTTAAAATCATCTTCTTAGAGCTAGAACGTCCTTTTAATTCCTAAACAACTTAAAACTTAACTGTTAGACTATAACAAAATTTTTTAGACAGAACAATGCTAAAAAATTTTTAAAAAAAATAAAAAACAGGGAGCGATCCCTTACACTGAAGAGAGGAAAACACATAGCCCACACCAAGGAATGTGCAATTTACTCAGCAGCCACAGAAGCTTCACTAAAACTGGGAAATGGAACAAATCTTCATAAATTAAAAGTGATTGAAATAGCTCTCTATGTCATGTTTAAGCACAGTGAATACAAACTTGTGATTTTTAAACTCATTATTCAATGATAAATGGGAATAAAACAAGAAGAAAACCAAACCAAAGTCCAGTAGACAGCAAGAAACAATAAAAATCAAAGCAGAAATTAAAGATATATATGCATATATATATAATACAACAACAAACCAATGAATCAATAAATCTAAGACCTGTTTCTTTGAGAATATATGAAAGACACAGTGTTAGCCCTGTTAAGTAAAAGAAAGAGATGACCGAAATTAAGAGAATCCAAACTGAAGAGGGAAACATTAAACCAGACACCAAAGAAATTTTTTTTAAATACTTTATTTTTTTTTCTTCAAGTTACATCTCAGTCACAAACCCTTCCCTATTCCCCCTTCCTATCCCGCCCTTCCACCCTCTTCCCCCCAGCAGTTTCCCCTTTCAGTCCAACAGATGGTTCCTTCTCTTATAACAGTAAATACTATACAAAACAACAGATATAAATATGCCACATTTATGAGAATTAAATGGCCCAGTATATCTTCCCAATGTCCAGTTTATACATATTTGGCCCCTGACTTTAACATTCTACTATCTAACCATCTCCATGAGTTTAAAGGTCTATATCTGACTCAACATTCATACTAACTTGCAACACACTTTTAAGAGTATCTTCTTAGATCTATAACACCCTCTTGATTACTACACAACTCAAAATTTAACTATTATCTATTTTACTTTTTTCAACTTAATTGAGTGCAAGTTTTTAGAAGTCATTCCTTATTATATTAATTTCTTTATTATTAAAGAAATTAATTACTATTATTCGATTAATTAATTAATTAATAATTAATAATTATTATTCAATTAAGTTGAAAAAAGTAAAATAGATAAATTTCTAGAATCACCCAAATGACCAAAATTAAACCAAGAAGAGAACAACTTAAATAGATCCATAACAAACGAGGAGATAAAAACAGTAATAAAAAGCCTTCCAACTAAAGAAGAAGAAGAAGAAGAAGAAGAAGAAGAAGAAGAAGAAGAAGAA
>CAJQZJ010015385.1:4845596-4863535 GCA_907164525.1 Lophiomys imhausi
AAGAAGAAGAAGAAGAAGAAGAAGAAGAAGAAGAAGAAGAAGAAGAAGAAGAAGAAGAAGAAGTCTAAGCCAAAATGAATTCACAGCAGAATTCTGTCAGACTTTCAAAGAAGATAAGAAGGTCTACACCCATTAAATACTAAATTATTCAAAACATATACACTGAACACTACCAGGCTCTTTCTATGGTGACGCAATTATTCTAATATCCAAAGAAGGTAAAGATACAACAAAGAAAGAAAGCTACATGCAATATCCATAATAAATATAAATTCAAAACCCCTTAAAAAAACTTACAAACTGAGTGCAGACAGACATGAAAAAATTATCCACCATGAACAAATTGACTTTAACATGGAACTACACAAATCAATAAATGTAATGTCATAGAAATAAATTTTAAAATGAAAATCACATGATCATCTCAATATATCCAGAAAAAGTTTTTGATAAAAATCCAATATGCCTCTGTGATAAAAGTACTACAGAGAAAGTCTAGAGAGAACATACTTCAACATAATAAAAGTTATGTATGATAAACCTACAACCAATATCATCCTCAATGGAGAAAATCTCAATGGAATACAACTGAAATCAGAAACAAGACTGGGCTCTACAGTCCCCACTCCTTTTCAATACTGCACTTGAAGTAGTAACTGAAGCAATAATGCAGGAGAAGAAAAATAAAGAGATGCAAGTAGGAAATAGAGGCAAACTATCCCTATTTGCAAATATTGTAATCTTATACACAAGGGCCAAAAAAATTTACCAGAAAACTTACGTAAATTAGCATCAATTTTAGCAAATTGGCATAATACAGAAATAGCCTACAGAAATCAATAGCTTTTCTATACACCAACCACAAACACAAAAACATGGTCACAATCCCATTCACAAAAGCCTCATATAAATACAATACCTAATAATAAACCTAATCAAGGAGGTAAAAGAATACCACAGAAAACCAAAACCAAGAAACATATAAAGAACAAATGATTTTGTGGTGCTCAGCTCCAGTTGATACAGATATAACACAACACCTGCACCAAAATGTCAAGAACATCACAGAGGAGGGGCAGAAAGATTGTAAGAGCCAAAGAAAGTCTGCTATAAGATTTTGTCTCCTAGAAATGTCAGGGAAACTATACCCATGAAGTCTCAACATCACAAGATGGCTTCCTAAACAATACCTGAGCAAGGACAACACCAACAGACACACTGACATGGAAGGAGGATACCCCATAGGGCCCCAACCTTAAACAATGAACAAAAAGAAACTAAGAATGAGAGAAATAGTTTTCTCCGGGGAAGAAACTCCACAGTTAGTTATCCAATACCATATGATCGTACATATACAAGGAACTATATATGGACTGAGCAGGTTGTATTAGTATATTTAGGATATAATATATATGTATATTTAGGATATCTATACCTTAATATATATTTTAAATATATTAGCATATTTATTATACATATGTTTAGGATATGCATTCTATATACACATATATTATAAATATACCAATTTATTATAGATATTTATATATTATATAGTTTCTGTTATATATTATATACATAAAAATTATTTCTACCTTTATTACTTCATGCTACATCTCCATGACAGCCTCCTCCCTCCATCCCTCCTGGTGTCACCCTCCCACCTTCTACCACCTCTCCCACCTATCCTACTCCTCTGGTGTGGGGACTCCCACATATCAGCCACCCCCAGTTCAGCAATCATATGAGGGCTAAGAGCTTCCTCTTGCACTGAAGGCCTACAGGGCAACTCCACTAGAGCAAATTGTCCCACTAGCAGGTAACAAAGTCTATGTTCTTGTTCCTTTCAGTTTGTTGGTTGTAGGATAGTTATCCTGTAGTACATGGCTAAAATCCAGCTATAAGTGAATAGATGCCATGTGCCTCTTTCTGGGTCTGGGTTAACTCACTCAGGATGAGCTTTTCTAGTTCCATCCATTTGGCAGCAATGTGCATGATTTCCTTGTTTCTGATGGCTGAGTATTCCATTGTGTAAACGTACTATAGTTTTGTTTTGTTTTTTAATCCATTCTTCAGTTAGACAGCTATATTATTTCCAGTTTCTATCTATTACAAATAAAGCAGCTATGAACATGTTGAGGAGATGTCCTTGTGGTTTAGTGAGGAATCTTTCAGATGCATGCCAAGGAGTGGTATGGCTGGATCTTGAGGTAGAGCTATTCCAAGTTTTCTAAGATATTGCCAGACTGATTTCCATAGTGGTTGTGCAAGTTTGCACTCCCACCATCAATGGAGGAGTGTTCCGCTTTCTCCACAACCTCGCCAGCATGTGTTGTCAATTGAGTTTTTGATATTAGCCATTCTGACATGGAATCTCTGAGTCATCTTGAGTTGCATTTCTCTGATGATTAAGGATGTTTGAGCATTTCTTCAAGTGTCTTTCAGCCATTAGAGATTCTTTTGTGAATTCTTGCTTTAGTTCTGTTTCCCATTTTTTTTATTGCATTATTTGGTTTCTTTGTGTTTAATTTCTTGAGTTCTTTATAAATTTTGGACATTAGCCTTCTGTCAGATGTGGGGTTGGTAAAGATCTTTTCCCAATCTGTAGGTTACTGTTTTGTTCTAATGAGAGTGTCCTTTGCCTTACAGAGCTTTTCAGTTTCATAAAGACCCATTTATTGATTGTTTGTCTTAGAGTCTGAGATTTTGGTGTTCTGTTCAGGAAGTTGTCACCTGTGTCAATGAGTTTGAGGCTTTTCTCCACTTTCTCTTCCATTAGATTTAGTGTGTCTGGTTTTATGTTAAGGTCTTTGATCTACTTGGACTTACGTTTTGTACAAGGTGATAAGTATGGGTCTAATTTCATTCTTTTACATGTTGACATTCAGTTAGTCCAGCACCATTTGTTGAAGATGCTTTCCTTTTTCCATTGTATGGTTTTGGCTTCCTTATCCAAAATTTAAATGACCATCTGTGTGTGGGTTTATTTCTGGGTCTTCAATTCAATTCCGTTGATCAACTGCTCTGTTTCTATGCTAGTACCGTGTTTGTTACTATTACTCTGTAGTACAGCTTGAAATCTTAGATTATAATATCACCAGATTTTCTTTAATTGTGCAGGATTGATTTAGCTACTCTGGGTTTTTTGTTATTCCATATGAAAATGAGAAATGTTCTTTCAAGGTTTGTAAAGAATTGTGTTGGTATTTTGATAGGAATTGCATTGAATCTGTATACTGCTTTTGGTAGGATGCCCATTTTTATTATGTTGTTCCTACCTATTCATGAGCATGGGAGATATTTCCATCTTCTGATGTACTCTTCAGTTTCTTTCTTCAAGGACTTGAAGTTCTTGTCATACAGGTCTTTCACTTGCTTGGTGAGAGTTATGCCTAGGTATTTTATATTATTTGTGGATATTGTGAAGGGTGTTGTTTTCCCAATTATTTTTAAAAGCTATAAATTTGAAAGAGTACAAGAGGGGAAGTACATGGAAAAGATTGGAAAGAGGAAAAAAGAAGGAAATTATGTAATTATATCTTAATTTTAAGAAAATTATTCAAAAAAGTTTTAGCCTAACTCCTAGAATATATTTGTTGAATATATAATGGAAAATATATAAATATACAGAAGATAAGTTTCTTTTTGACTGACAGGCCAATTGTCACAATTTAAACATTACTGCAAAAATTTAACATTATAGAAATTAAAATTTTACTTCTCATCATAAAAGTGTTACCATAAAATTAATGAATAAATATTAAATTCTACCAGTACTTCATAGTGCTCTTTCTTATAATAAAGCTATTATGTCATTCCCTGTCTCAGTGGATAAAATTCTTGCCCAACACAGTTTCTAGACAATGCTTTCCTCATACCATCAGAAGCAACCATTCCTGGGTTCCTTTGTTGGATGCAGATGATGTAGGAAAAAGAGGTCAAGCTCAGAAGTGGCTCAAAGAACATGTGGCATGGCATGAGGATTTGAGCATTGTTTGAGGGATGTGGAAAATAATACAGAAGCAAAATTTTAAACCTCATACATATATTTAGAATATTTAGAATCATCTATAACCCATACTTGTATAGATGATATGCAAATGGGTCTTCATATAGATCCCTTAGCAAGTGGAGTGGGTCAGTCTCAGTCATGGACTCTGTTGCCTGTTAGTGGGACTCCTTACCCTAGCTGAGCTGCCATGTCCAGCCCAGAGCAAGAAGAAGCTCTTAGCCCTTTTGTGACCGATGAATGAAGGGGGTGGATATGTGGGAGCTCCCTCACCCAAGGAAAAGGATAGGAGGGAAAGGGGGAAAAAGGTGAGAGGTTGAGACCAGAAGGGGAGGAAGAAAGGAGCTATGATCAGGATGTAACTTGAATAAATTAAAAAATGTTGAAAAAACATTATACATATATTTAGAATATTATTTTGGGCTGGAGAGATGGTTCAGCAGTTAAGAGCACTAGCTGCTCTTCTAGAGGTCTGGAATTCAATTCCCAGCAACCGTAAGATGGTTCACAACCATCCACAATGTGATCTGATGCCCTCTTCTGGATGCAGGTGTTCCTGCAGATAGAGAACTCATACATAAAATCAATAAATAAATCCTAAAGAAGAAAAATACATTTAAAAAAGAATATTTACTTCAATAAAATAATGTACAACCACAATTTCTTTTTATATAAATATCTATTATTATTATTATTATTATTATTATTATTTGACCATTCATATATGTGCAAAATTAATCTACTTGACTTTTAGTGAAGTTCAATGCAATTCTGTAGGCCATATCTGCAATTAAGACAATATTGTTTGACCATAGTCATGCCCAAGTAAGTTATCATCAGTTAAGTTATCATATATTAAATGTAGAGTTTTTATAAGACAAATAGCAGATATTAACCAAAGCTAGGTAAATAGAAATTAATGATTCAATATAAGATCACCAAATTATCTTTGAATGAGTCAGCATCTAAATCGTTTTAATTAATTTATTTATTGATTTTACAGCCTCATCAAAGAACCCCCCTTCTCCTCCAAGTCCCATCCTCACATTCCCCCTTCCACATTCCTCTCTCCCTTTCTCTCATGTTATAATGATGAGCACTCTGGACTCTTAGTCCATCATCGAAATTTATAAAGACAGGAAATACTAAATTTTCCAAACTCTTCAGTAGCTGATGTTTCTCCTGTATGGCACCTTCAGTTATCTTGTCTCTCAGCATATTAAAATTGTTTGTTTAGATGGTAGATTGGTCATAATCTTCCTTGTTACCAATTCAATTTGGTCTTTATTTTAATATTAGGAAAAACCTACTGTTGACCCTCAGATGTTCAATTCATATCTAATAAACTACAAACAAGGGAAAAATGCTAAAGTCACATTTTTCCAGGTCTGAGTTTGGCACCATGGAGTGGGTAAGAGTGTTTTACAGATTGCAGGTTGTTTGGGGATGTAGAGAGCCATGGTGAACAGGGGGAAGGCACCTGGTGCAAAGCTGACTAACTTATTTTTTAAACACTATTTCTTTGTTCATGGTGTTTCATCCCAGCAGTAGTAACCCTAAGACATACAGCTACCTGGAATTGTCCTTGGATGTTTCATGGTCCTTTCCTTATCTTCATTAAATCTAAAACAGCAAAATTCCTTCTATATACTAGACTTTTCTATCCCATCTACATTATTTGCTTCAACATCTTAGCTACTACATACTCACTTACACTGAAGCACAAGGAATAGGTTCATTTGCAATCAAATTAGGGATCACTGTTACCATTTTGATGGCATACAGCCTAAGAAAGTTGAAAAATTACATCGGGAGACCATTAAAATGTATTAGATTCTCATTTATCTGGGACCACCTAACCTCAAGTTGGTGAACAGTCAGATTTACTTCAGATGGCAATGAAACATGGAATGGAATGTATAGTGTTTGGTGTCAGAAGAACAAAGTTCAAAGATTAATGTTGGCACATCTTTGTTACAATGCTGTAAAAGGTCATGAAGTAATCCATGAGATGCTAATAATAGATATTTAAATATATGAAGGGGCAAATGACAAGCTTCTTCAGTTGCCTATATTTACCAAAGAAAAATAATAGAAAATTTCCATATTCGTTTAGCAGTGACTGTGTGTGTGTCTGTGTATATATAAACATTACAAGAGAAGAGCTATTTGTATTGGTTAGATTGTCCTCAGTTCTCATAGTTGAACAAATATTACTAAGTTAGTCAGATTTCCATCACTTTCACAAAATATTGGAGGACATAAATTTAAAGGAGGAAAGATTTATTTTGGCTCAAAGTTTCAGAGACTTTAGTACATCTTTGAGTCCATTTCTACATGCCTCTAGCAGAGCAAGCAGTACATTACAGCAGGGAGCAGGTATGAGAGCAAAGCAGCTTATCTCATGGTGGGCAGGAAATTAGAAAGAGTAAAGGGTGCCAGGGCAAAGTATAGTTGCCAACTACTTGCTCTCCATGAACTCACTCTCTTCACCTTGGCCCCTGTATCACATCTCATGAAATTTTCAGTGTATTAATCCATGATTGAGGTCAAACCTTTTATGACTTAATCATTTCCCTAAAGCCCATCATTTGGCAACCAAATTTTTAGCACGTGGTCTTTGGAAAACATTCTAGATCTCAACCTTAGTAACTACATGTAGAACCTGGTGTAGTTAGAGATATTAACACATTAATGTTCATAACTTTAGTCATAATGTCATTATAAAAGTATAAGAAGCAGGAAGTAGTAGAAGTAGTTATTGCTGTTGTTAGTGAGAATCAACATATACTGAGCACTGAACTGAGAATTTTGCAGCACTATCTCTGAATAATTATCCTAATCATAGAGGAAATGATGATTATCACTCCGATCTTGCAGTGGCAAAATTTAGTAGCAGGAACTGATGTTTATCGTTTATCGACTGGAACTTTACACATATATTCACACTGTTGCTCTAAACTTATAACCATGTGTACTTTATGTACATCCAATTTTTATTTGTTCTTTAGAAGCATAAAATGTTAAAGGTACATAATAATTATTTGCCTTGGTTCAAAACTATCCAAAACATCAATTTCTTAACACATTAAAAAAATACTACCATGAGTTGATTTTTAAAAAACCAATATAAGGAAGAGTATTTACACCAATTCAAGTTATCAATATATAAAAAGATAGTGGGGATTGGACATATGGCTCATCTGTTAAGAGCACTTGCTGCTCTTTCAAACAATAGGATTCAGTTTCCAGCACCCATATGATTGCTGGCTTGCAACTATCCATAACTCCAATTCTAGAAAATCTTAAAGCCTTTTCTGACCTGTGCAAATACATATATTTGTGGGCAAAATACTCATAACCATACAATAAAAATAAATACCTCTAAAAAACAAATTTAAAGAAAACTCCTCAAAAGTATTTAAAATTTTGTTGCAGGATGTCCTTCCAAAGACTTTGCAGATAACAGTTCTCTGTGATTCTGGCCCAGCTGTCCATTACAAAGCCCAGAGGTTCATTGGCCTGCTCTTCCACCAGAGTTCCAGGTGTCGTCTCTCCCAAAGAAGCACAAATCCCTACCTAGATTTAAGGGTGCCTAGCCTGTCAGTGTTAGCAAACTTTCTATTATACCAGACTCTATGAAATGGATGAGGAGGGAATAAATCGCTCAAGTCGTAGAAATTACAGTTTGACCTCGTCTTATGCTTAAATATATGACCAAGAAAAATGCATAGAAAATCTGTACTTCAAGTAAGTAAAAAGTCAAGGTCTAAAATTCGATAGGATTGCTGCCTTGATTTCTTTAATGCTCTGAAAGCTGATCTATGCTACGAATAGCTTTTAAGTTTTACAAACATACACATTTTATTTAGATGTGATTTCTAACAATATTAACAGGAAGAAATTAATTAAACCTTTGGGAAGTAAGTGAACTATTCAAAAAATATCCATCTCTTACACACTCAGCACGGCATTTGTCTCTGTGTCAGACTATGAAAAGACTCAAGAAGATTTGGGATAGAAATAAGGAGGGTTGGGAGAAGATAGAAGTAGAGGTATTCTTTCTCAATTTAGCATACTACTTACCAGCACTGTGGCCCCCAAATTTTTATTCTCATTTGAAAATGAGAAACTGAAGAGACAACTTCAAAATGAGATAAGTTGTGAGATATAGGACAGCCACGACTGATCATGACACCAAACAAGGTGGCTTCTGTGTCCTGACTACTGCTAGAAAAGTAGGACAGTACAGACAGATGCACTGACCCTGATGTCTTTTAAGGTATAGAAAAGGTGTTCAAACAAAGAAGACAGCTTTGGACCATGAAAGGAGGTAGCACAGAAGAAACACTGAAAAACAGTACTATCAGCCAGAGGTCAGTAATCACAAGGAATTGCAGATTTAATGATTGAAAATAAAATTGGAGGTTTTTGCTAAAGAAGTAAACAAAATGGAAAAGGAGAGGGAGGAAGAGAGGAGAGAAGAAAAGGGAGAAGGAAAGAAAAAAAAGAGATAGAGAGGTGTAAGAGGGCACTTGGTTTCATGGAAGAGGAAAGAAGGATTAAGGTAATGGGGGTAAAAATGACTAAAACTAATTATGTGCATATATGAAGCTGTTAAGGAATTTTTTAAGGCTTTAAAATGGGCAGAAGGGATACCAATGTTACTTGGTGAACACAAGGTAGACCAGCTGGTCCAGCAGAAACGAGTAATTCCTAGTACAGAGTATCATGATAACTTAAAATGTTACAGTACTGGTGTAGGTAGAGTATTAGGAGAAAGCAGAGATTTGGTTATCAAACTGCTGATGTGTGATCACCATGTCAGCAATGGAAATGATGATTGTCAGGGAGAAAGAGGGTAATTGTCCCTGGTTGCATTATAAAGGTGCCAAAGACACTTAAACACAAATATTATAATAAAATATTTATATATTATTTTATTATATATTATAAAATATAATAAAACAAATAAATGTTCTGTGACGTAATTAAGTTAGATAATGTCCACAGGGAATCGAGTTCCCATGATAAGATTACAACCCTTATAAAAAAAGGAAGAGTCTAGAATCATCAGCCTTTGTTAGCTGTGAACACAGTGCTGATAATGGTGATTATGTGTAAAGCTGGAAAGAAAGACCTTGTAGAGAACTGGGGACTCCTATCTGTAATTCCAGCATTCTTGTGACTGAGGCAGGTGACATTTTTACAGCTCTTGGCCAGAGCAGACTAGGACAGACATCATTAATGATGAATTTAAATAATTTTAAAAAAGGAGAAAGAGTGTTTGATCATCAAGGGTCTGTAGTTATAGTTATTCACTCTCTAAAATGGAATATACAAGGAAGCAGATATTAAAAATGTCTTTCTGTATAAACTCAAAATCAACCCCTTGCCCCTTGATACACACATACTCGCAAATCTCTAGACTGTGACACACAGTTCATTTAGCTTTCAGTACCTCAGGTAACATCTCTTGAATATTCATGTTTTTTGTAATGTATTTTCTGGTAATTTCTTTATACTTATGAAGTGCCTTAAACAGCCTTTTTTTCTAAAAAAAAAAAAAAAAGTAAGTGTGTGTGAAAAAAAAAGTAAGTGTGTGTGTGTGTGTGTGTGTGTGTGTGTGTGTGTGTGAAGTCTGTTTTCACATTTAAATACTAGGTTTAGAAAAGTGTAAATTTTCAATCAAAAAATTTCCCCTACAAGCTTTATTCTTTCTTAATAACTTTTGCATACAAATCATTAAAATTTTTTCTAGTTGTGTGCAAATCTTATTTTAGCACATTCCAGTTAAGATAGTTTTTCCTCCTTTTACTGTATTTTTTGGGGGGGTTAGTTAATACACAAAGTTCATTAGTGAAAGAAGTCACTGGAAAGAGACATTAAAATTAATTAATATATCATAGGAAATTAAATGCAACACATTCATAACTGTGTAAAAGTAATAGTATAGTTGCCTTATGATATTTTATAACTTTAAAGTATTTTGTTTGCAATTTTGAAGATTTTACACATATTGTTATTATTATTATGATTTGGAATTACCTGAGAGCCTATCCTAAATTATTATTTAAGATTACCCTAATAATAATTTACCCTAAATTTATTCTCTTCACTTCTCCAAAAGTCATACAATTTAAGAGGCTTGGGTACCAGATATTTGTATCTGCAACATGTGACTTATCTGTTCTTCATAGTTTCTGAGTCATTTTTCCATATACTTGTAGTACTATAATCTGCCATACTTATTTTAACTGGAAGATGAGTGAATTAAATGGATAAATCCAAGCACATCAATATTACCTGAGATCTACTTTCCCCAAGGGTAAAGTGTTGGAAAAAGGTTTTCTATTGCCCTTTCTGAGGCACCCTCTAATTGGCTAAAAAAAAAAAAAAAAATCACTAGGAAGGCAGGACTTCCTAAGAGGAAGAAAGGAAACCTGGGAAATACAGAGGAAGCTCTCTCTTCTCACTAAGACACAGAAGCAGCAGGACATCTCTGTGTGAGCTGTGAAGGTATAGCAAGCCACATGGCTGGTTGGAATTAGGTGGTCAGATTAATTTAGATTAGCTCGTTGAGAGTCTTCCCAGCTAAAACCTAAATGTTGAAACATTATAATGTCTTGGTGTATTTAATTATTGGGAAAAGGGTCGTCTTTGGCCCCAGACCTTATCCCTAGGACAGATCAGGCCACCAGCTACGGTAAGCCAGGCCTATCGGCCTCCCACCAGGCTGCCACCAGCTGCTCTGCTGGCTGAATATAACAGATTATAGTTATTAATAAATACATTTGTTAACGGAGTTTCCATTTCAGGTGGTGAATGGCTGCCACAAATTCAGGCCTCCACTTAAGGTGAGTCAGGCCCGCCAGGTCTACAGGCTTCCTGTCAGGCCACCACTGGCTGCTCTGCTGGCTTAATATAACAGTTTATTGTTATTAATAAATATCTTTGTTAACAAGTTTGCAGTTTCAGGTAAAGTTTATTTCTAAGTCCACAGATGTCAGGACACCACAGAGTATGACAAGTGGTACAGGGAAGTGCTGTGTTGTACTTGCAGAGACGCTTCACCCTCCTAGAATGTTAGCTCCTCCATTAATAGAATTTACATAATCACCAGGATCTTAAGTAATTATGTAGTGGGCACTAAATTGAACATATTGTTTTCCATGAAGAAGTTTTCCTCACTGCAGCTTGCTGATATTAATTGACCTATTGAGACAAAGTAAGATAATATCCTAGATGCAAGTGTCCATGGAAATATCATATATGCACTGATTCTTTTGGGGGGGAGAAACAGACATGCACCCTATGGAAAACTAACCACAGGCCTTTAGCATCCAAGAGAAATGTATAAGTTCAGCCTAGGAACCTGAATGAACAGTTGACTTTACAAGTGTTCCAACTGTTGAATTCTAATACCTTGACAAACACCAGCAAGTTATTTCACATCATGCACTTTAGTAGGCCCCAGTTGAAGAAAACTTGTCAGAAACAAGTTTTGGCCACCTCTTTCTTTTATACTACTTACTGTACCCTATTGGGTAACAAGAATAGTCACCTAGGGTTGGCAGCGTTTCACAGAATATAACCTGAAAATGGAAGGATTCCATGCAGTCTTACAGTAAGACTCTAAGAGAATGTTTTCTAAATGTCAGAATTTTCAGAAAAAAAGAATATATTGTGAGACGTATAATTTATGATATATATTACCTACAAAATACATTGAAAAGGTCATATTACTAAATTATACATGGAAGAGAAAATTTTTCCTGAAGTTATTTTTTTAATATTTGTGTTGCTTTGTACAAGAATATTGCACAAATATGTCCTGCCAGTTTAAAGGGATATATGATCCCTCCTCTTCTGTTTCTATATGAGTGACAACAGGACACCCTCAAACAGAATCCACATTGTTGGAGTAGTGTTAAACATAGAGATACAAATGTACCGTGCAAAGTGAATCCTTTGGGCATTTTTATGCAGAAGTGAGGGGTAAGAGTGTTTTGGTTGACCTCTTAATATAAAATATGATGCTGCTTTATGTTATTTTTCTAAGCTTATGAAGTCTGAAGTCTCCCAAAAAGAAACCAGGGTAGAAAGGTTGGAGACTGACTACTTACCCTCTCAGGAGAGACTCAAGTGCTGTGAAGAGTTAAGTCTATAGAAAACCTGTGATGGTTCTGAAAGCAAAGGGGACCATCCAACACCAAAGCTCACACACTATACTGACGATGTTTCCACAGGTCAGATAACATGGCCTGTGATGCTTTTTCTGCTATAGATTTTGGGCAGTCTTCAGGGGAAGCTTTTGTTAGGATCTGAACCATAGGCAGAAGGGAGCACACAGACTAGCAGAACAGGATACAGAAAAACTGTCCTGGCAAGAATAATGCCCTGGAGGTGAAAGCTAGTCCAAAGGACTTACAATAACCATTCCACTCTTGCCATTACTTTGTCCTGGTGACTAAGGAAGCAGCTTAAGCTGTTACAGATGGCTGCAAGCTTTGCCTGGAGAGATCATTTTACTCAGAAAACAGCGCTTGCCAGAAACCCTTCTGTTTGCCAGCTTGAAACTTGCACATAATGAGACTTGATACATCTACAAGTTGGAACTCTACGATTTCAATTCACTGAAAAGCTTCAAGCACATACTTAAAACTTATTCTTTCACCATGGATATGCAACATCTCAGTAGCATAATTCTATTAGGTGAAGAGTACGTACGCTGCCAACCCCAAGTACAATGTCTAAGAAAAACAGTATGAGTAAGGATGTTTTCTTTGTTGCTCAGTCCCAACCCCCTTTCACAGTAGAATAAAATAAACTCTAACCTTTAAGAAAGTCAGATGAAAAAGAAAGCTCCAAAACTAGCTGGAACATCTTAAACAAATGGATAAAAACCAATACTCTAAATTGTGTTGAACAAGATTAATGAATAGCAGTTTCATGCAGGTAATCCCTCTGTAGTACAGAAGAGAATATCAAAAGGCAAAGATAGTAATAAAATAACTTTATTCTTATAGAAATAGCAAATGAATCCAGTGTAAATTTCCCCAAATCTACGAATGAGAAGTGATCTATGATTCCAAATATGTAAGAGCTCAATGCAATGAGCTTTATCACTGAGACTGACCACTGGTTTACATGTCCAGAACAATCTATTATTAATTCTGCCAAAACAACATATACGAACAAAAGACCCAAGTCCTTCTCTTCTGCACAGGAGTAATTGATACATACAGATGCTAGAAGCTTTCCTGACAAACACAAACTGTTGCAAATCTGTGAAGACAGAGATTTGAAAGTAGAAACAGGAATGACAGGAATGAAACCCAAATAGACTTGAAAGCAAAAGAAGGAATGGTGGGAAAGGAGGAAAAGAAGAAGGAAGCTACTAACAGAAAGACAATTTCTTCATTCAACTGAAAATATATATAGATAATATCTTTATCCTCTGCACTGTCTCCATTCTTGGGAAAAATTTAGCAATGACTTAAGAAGAAATGACTGCCAGTAATTCTAGAAATGGGTTGAAAATCTGAGCCCTCTGTAGAGATCCCTAGTGGAAATTCCAAAACTGAAACTCACTGGTTTTACTGACTCTCTGCATCACAGCAACTAAAGGGATGGAATACTGATCGACTCAGCAATGCACAGAGGTGGAGTTACGTTAAAGTGAACCACACAGTTTAGAATGAGTAGAGAAAATTGAGGAACAGATAGCAATAAAATAGAAAACAAAGACTGAACCATTAAAAACAGTTCATCAACTGAACTTTGCATAGTCTTCATACATCAATAAAGTCATAGAAGAAAAGAAAACATGACTATAACCTCTTAAACGTGGCTTTTTCTGAAAAGCTAGTGTTCCAGTTCTACTTGTTGCACAAATATCAACCAAACAGGATTCGTCCCCACCTCCTCATCACTCATTCTTCTTCTTGGGTCATTGTCAAAGGCAGGCAATGCTGTTTGGCTTAAGTCCTAATGGGTGGAGAGTTTTTGTTGTAAAGTTAAACTCCAAGGCAGTAGTGACGGGATGTTTCCACACATTTGGCAGGTGAGATGAATCTAGGGCCAGGTCTATTGGGTAACTGCCTGGGGAGGTGATATTCCACTAGGATTCAGAGGAAAAGCCATGTAAAGATTAAAAATGGGCTTCACTAGGTCTGTCCTCTATTCCAATATCTCTAAGGCACACTACATGTATGTGGGACAGTGGGGACTGTGGGAAGGATTCATTCAGGTGGTTGACATCCTGGGTCCTGGCCTAAATTCCATCTCTTTTTACTCTTTAGCATGATTAATATCTGCCCACTTTTCTGAAGGCTATATACATGAAGGAATGTGAAATTAGGAGGAAAGTGCTCTAAAAGAACAGGTAAGACTGCTGCTTGAGGAAAGGCCTGAGATGATTATATAACATTGCAAGAGCAGCTGTGCCTGCTGAATGATATTGCACATGCTGTAAGCAGGCTCTGGTATTAGCAGGGATTGGGGATTTATTTCTCTTCCAGATGGACTCTCCTGAGGACTTTTAATGGTTAAAGCAGTGGACTTCCATATGGGTTAGGGTAAGCCATAAGAAAATCTCTGCATATGAAATAGTTTGGCTATGAGCCCCTCACCTTGCTTTGAACTCTGTTTCCGTTCTCTTGCCTGCTGAATCTGGATGCTGTGATCAATAATGGATCTGTGGTAGAACTACATTGGCAGATTCTTTTAGCCTACTTAAAATATGTGTAAGCCACCTACTCTATCACTAGTCAGTCTATTAGATAAACCCCCATCTCTGAACTCTTAAAAAAGTCACCCAGAGACATGTGGAAAGAAAGCATTGTGTTAAAATGCATGAGTTGACCCCAGAATGTCTAAAGACAATCTTATTGTCTTCTCTTCTGCTGTAAATATTTAGAATACCCTAAGTGTCACCCATGACAGGTGTGAGTTCAGATAAATTGACTAAAAAACATTTCATCACCTAAAATGTACTATTTCTTCTTGGCCTCAGGTGGATGAGTAAAAGCTATTGAGAGGATAAAAAGGAAATCAATAATGAATATTTTAGAATAAATGACTAAAACACCCAAAGAAAGAGCAGTTTAGATACTGATACACAATACCCAGAAAACAGACATCGAAAAGAACACACTCTAGGAAAGGTTTGGAAGCTCCTCATTCATCAGGAGGTATGCTTTCTTCCCTTTTCATGCTCTATCATTGTTCCACGTGACATCTACATCAATTTTTATTTGGATATCAAGTAATGATTTATGATGACATGTCATATTCTATCATTCATAATCACCCCTATATACTTCTCATCCCTCCACCCTTTAGATTTTTTTCTTTCTCCCCTTAAATTTCTCCTTCTATGTTCATTCCTCTCATATGTACATCTCTATTTTACATGAAAAAGGAAATGCATAACATTTTTGTTTCTGAATCTTGCTTATTTCATTTAACAAGATTATCTCCAATTCTATCTACCTACTTGTGATAGTCTTAATCGCATTCTTTTTTATAGCTGAATAAAACACTATTATGTAACTTTTTATCTATTCGTCTGTTGGATACCTAATTTAGTTCCATGTCTTGACCATTGTTAATCTGTATTTTCTTTAGAGTTGATCATAGATATAGGAGTCATATTCCTTAAAAAGCACAGTAATAAGTTTCTACCTTTTTTTCTCACTGAATAGTTTCATTTTGAAGTTAGGAAACTTGAATTTGAGACTAATGAGTTATTTTTTGAAATCTTTAAGAGACAATAAACAGTATGCACTATGATAAGGTAAATCTATCATGCAAATTAGCATCTAAACTAGGATTGCAAACATCTCTGCCAAAAAAATATACATAAACAAAGATAATCTTGACCGACCTGGGTCAATGCGACCACCTCTTCCAAAACCAGAGGAAAATAAAATACCACTTCTTCAAAAGAATAAGGATATTGGGTCTTAAACTATAACCAGACGACTCTTCTTTCTTCCTTCCTTCCTTCCTTTCTTTCTTCCTTCTTTCTTTCCTTTTCTTCTTTCTTTCCTTCCTTCTTTTCTTTCTTTCTTTGAAGGCACTCCTATCTATTTTTTATTAATTAATTTATTTGTTCATTTTACATCCCAATTGTAGCCCTACTCCCCTCCGCTCCTACAAGTCCCACCCTCCCACCCAGTTCCCCTATTCCTCCTCCACTTCTCCTCAGAGAAGGGCAGCCCCCCCCCAACAGCAGTACCAGTCCACCCTGGCACATCAAGTCACATCAGGACTATGTGCCTCTTCCTTCACTGAGGCCAGGTTGGGGGGAGAGCAGCTTGGGGGAGAGCAGGAATGGAAACTTGAGAAAGCTGGGTGACAGAAGGGAAATCGGAAGGGGGCCATCTCTGGGACAAGCTGGACACCTAGGACAGAAGAGACTCCTGGGAAGATATGGAGGTGACCCTAACTGAGACTCCTTGCAGTGGGGTATACCAGAGTAAACAGGCCATCTCCTTAGCCAGGTAGGACTTTCAGTGGTATGTGGGGAACACCAACCAACCCACACAACCTTTGACCCCAATTTTGCCCTGCCTACAAGATGTGCAGAGTTAAATTTGGACCAGAGATTGAGGGAATGCCCAACCAATGACTGGCCCAACTTGATACCCACCCAGTGGGATACAGCCAGCCCCTGACACTATTAAGGATACTCTGCTATCCTTGAAGACAGGAACCTAACATAACTGTCATCTGACAGGTTTCATCCAGCAAATAATGGAAAGAGATCCAGAGACCCACAGCCAAACATGAGGCGGGACTCAGGGAGTCTAGTGGAAGAGTTAGGGGAATGATTGAGGGAGCTGGAGGATACCACAAGAAGACCCTACGTAGCCAATTAACTTGGGACCAAGGAGGCTCGTGGAGACTCAACCACCAACCAAAGAGCATGGACTCCACTGCGAGGAGTCTCAGTTAGGGTCACCACCAACCTAGACTGGACCTAGGCCCCCTACACTTATGAAGCTGATGGGCAGCTTGGTCTAACAATTGGAGTGGTGGCTGTGTCTGAATTGGACTCTGTTGCCTGCCTCTGGACCTCTAACCAGGCATTTCTAATGTAAAATTGCCAAATATTAAATATAGAAAAAATAGCTAACTTAGCAAAATGAGTATAAACACAAAGTTGTGCAAGTCCAACTGAGACTCATTCATCATACATCAGCTTACAATGTCTCAATATAAAGAAAATTTTTATTGATCTGTGTCTCATACTCTTACAAACTCAATTACATATTCACAATTCCCAAAATTATACAAACCCACACAATCATTTACACAATCACATAAAATAACACACTGTACATTCAAGTTTATACATAATACACTCTCACAAATAAAAAAGCACACTCAAAATTCACACACATACTCTCATACTCAACTATTCTCACACAATCATGCAAAAATCATAAAAATTCACTAACACTCATACATATACACTAAATCCAAAATGTTTATACTCACATAAACACCTCCACACAACCATATATCTAAAATATAAAGACACACATGCTTACACAAATAAACATACAATCATGCACACTCGAAAACTGACACAAACATGCATACATATTTGTCACACACAAATACAAACTTTCAAATAGTCACTCATAGACCTACATACAAACTCATACTCACACACTGTAAAAATATACACTAACAACTATATACTCATATACACATAGTCAAGCAATCAAACACACATACAGATAAACACACATAATGCACACAGACATCTACTAACAGACACTCAGACACACTCACATGGTCAGCATATCTTTGCACTCTCAAAAGCAGATTCTCTGACACAGTTGTGTTATAAACCCACAGACATTAATACTTTCATACATTTTGATAGGCTCAGTCACACACTCATTGGTCAAAAAAA
>CAJQZJ010015385.1:4873535-4918794 GCA_907164525.1 Lophiomys imhausi
AAGCAATATTTGCTTATCTAAATATAAGAGATAGATAGGGCATCTTAGTGCTTTTTAACATTCTTTTTTTTCAATAAAGAGTATCTTTGTTTTCTAATATATGCTATTACTTCTCCTTTCAAGTTTGCTGATCGATAACATATTATAATGTCACTGAATCCTGAGGTATGAAACAGTCCACCAAAGGTGTCATGACAGGCCAAAAGACACTTGAAGAAATGCTCAACATCCTTAATCATTAGAGAAATGCAACTCAAGATGACTCTGAGATTCCATCTCAATGGCTCAGATCAAAAATTTAAAAGACAACATACATATGCTGGTGAGGTTGTGGAGAAAGGGGAACAGTCCACCATTGCTGGTGGGAATGCAAACTTGTACAACCACTATGGAAATCAGTCTGGCGATATCTTAGAAAACTTGGAATAGCTCTATCTGAAGATCCAGGCATATACTCCTGGGCATATATCCAAACGATTCCCCACCAAGCCACATGGACATCTCCTCCACTATGTTCACAGCAACTTTACTTGTAATAGAAACTGGAAATAACCCAGATGTCCCTCAACCAAAGAATGGATTTAAAAAAAATGGTACACTGACACAATGGAATACTACTCAGTTATCAGAAAGAAGGAAATCAGGCAATTTGCAACCAAATGGATGGAACTAGAAAAGCTCAACATGAGTGAGCTAACTCAGACTTAGAAAGATACACATGGCATATATTCACTTATAACTGGATTTTAGCCACATAGTACAGGATAACCATCCTACAATCAATAGACCCAAAAGAACAGGAATATGGACTTGGTTATCTGTTAGTTGGACACTCCACCCTAGTGGAACTGCCATATATGACTCCTGTGCAAGAAGAAGCTCTTAGACTTCACTTGACTAACAAACTGAGGGAGGCAGATACATGGAGGCACCCCACCCCAGAGGGGTGGAATGGGTGGGAGAGAGCATAGAGGGTGAGAGGCTGGGAACTGGGGGGGTACAGGGAGGGGCCAATAATGGGGATGTAACTTGAAGTGATAAATAAATGTTAAAAAAAGGTGCTGTGACTGAATCCTGTACATGGCTAGAGAGATGACTGAGAAAGCAAAGGCACCTTCCATCTAACCTGATGGCCTGAGCCTGAGCTCATAGTAGAGAGGGATCTGACTCCACAACTGTCCTCTCACCTCCATAGTGCACTATCACATGCTTGATTGTGCATACATATACACACATAATTAACAAATTATAAAAATTTAAATTTAAATCATATACAGCAGTAATATATATGTATAAAAATTTATATATTTTGCTACAATTATTACAAATGGTCACCAAAACATATCAAATTTCAATAAAAGTTACTATACTCTAAATTTGTTTTCTGTGTTTTAAATTATGTTTCTTTATTACTTCAAGTTACATCTCCATTACAGCCCCCTCCCTTCTCCATCCCAGCCTCCCCACCTCTACCCCCACACCTATAGTACTCCTCTGGTATGGGGTGCCCCCACATCTCAGCCCCCCTAAGCTCACCAGTCATATGAATTCTAAGAGCTTCCTCTTGCACTGGAGGCCTACATGGCATTTCCACTAGGGCAAAGTGTCTCACTAGCAGGTAATCAAGTCTATGTTCCTGTTCCTTTCAGTGTTTGGTTGTTGGATAGTTATCCTGTATTAAATGGCTAAAACCCAGTGATAAGTGAATAGATGCCATGCACATCTTTCTGAGTCTGGGTTAGCTCACTCTGGATGAGCTTTTCTAGTTCCATCCATTTGGCTGCATATTGCAGGATTTCCTTGTTTCTGATAGCTGAGTAGTATTCCACTGTACAATACAATATACCACAGCTTTTTTAATCCATTCTTTGATTGAGGGATATCTGGTTTTTTTCCAGTGTCTAGCTATTACAAATAAAGCTGCTGTGAACATAGTTGAGGAGATGTCCATGTGGTTTGATGAGGAATCTTCTGGATGTATGCCCAGGAGTGGTGTGGCTGGATCTTGAGGTAGAGCTATTCCAAGTTTTCTAAGATATCACCAAACTGATTTCCATACTTTGATGGGAACCTGTATTTATCAGGAATATCAGTTTGAATTTTTGTTTTACTGCTATATCATTGGTTTTGTTGTTAGGGCATTATTGACCTAATAAAATGCTTTTAGATTAATTGTCTCCTCTTCAAGTCTCTAAATGCTTTGTAAGAAATTAATACTAAAATACCTGTGGGTAAGCTCTAACCAAGCAAGTGAAAGACCTGTATAACAAGAACTTCAAGTCCTTGAAGAACGATTTGAAAAAGACATCAGAAGATGGAGAGATCTCTCGTGCACATGCATAGGTAGGATCAACATAATAAAAATAGCATTCCTACCAAAAGCAATATACAGATTCAATGCAATTCCAATCAAAATACCAACACAATTCTTTACAGAGCTGGAAAAAACAATTCTCAGCTTCATGTGGATAACAAAAAACCCAGATTAGCTAAACCAATCTTGTATGATAAAAAATATCAGGAGGTATCACCATCCCAGATTTCAAACTCTGCTACAGAACAATAGTAATAAAAACAGCATGGTACTAGTAAAGAAACAGATCAGTTGATCAATGGAAATGAATTGAAGACCCAGAAATGGACCCACACCTCTATGGTCACTTAATTTTTGACAAAGAATCCAAAACCATACAATGGAAAAAGGTCAGCATCTTCAACAAATGGTGCTGGTCTAACTGGATGTCAACATGTAAAAGAATGCAAATAGACCCATACTTATCACCTTGTACAAAACTTAAGTCCAAGTGGATCAAAAATCTTAACATAAAACCCGACACACTAAATCTAATAGAAGAGAAAGTGGAGGAAACCCTTGAAATCATCAGCATGGGTGGCAACTTCCTAAACAGAATACCAACAGCTCAGGATCTAAGACCAACAATCAATAAGTGAGACCTCATGAAACTGAAAAGCTTCTGTAAGGCAAAAGAAACTGTCATTTGATCAAAACAACAACCTACAGATTGGGAAAAGATCTTCACCAACCCCACCTCTGACAGAGGGCTAATATCCAAAATTTACAGAGAACTCAAGAAATTAAATGCCAAGAAATCAAATAATCCAATCAAAAAATGGGGAACAGACCTAAACAGAGAATTCACAAAGGAGGAATCCCTAATGGCTGAGAGACACTTGAAGAAATGTTCAGCATCCTTAATCATCAGAGAAATGCAACTCAAGTCTACTCTGAGATTCCATCTCAGTATAATAGTATAACATTGTTATATGTTATATATCCATCATGGTACACCAGATGGATAACAAAAATGAAATATGTATAGAGATTGAATACTATTCAGTTTTTTAAAAAAATGAAATGCGAACTGTGTTAGTCAGATTTCTGTCATTATACCAAAATACTTAGATGATAAACTTAGAAACAAACACGTTTGAAATGGATTTTGGCTTTAAAATGTATATGCTTAGTAATATTCCATTGTGTAAATCTACCAAAGATGCTTGAATCTCATTGAAATGGGAAAAGAAAATAGACATCTTGGGTGGATGAATGGAGGGAATTGAGTGAGGAAGAAATGTGAAGGGGAACAGGAGGGATCAAGTGTGGGGAGGATGGCTGGAGAGAGAACTGAAATCAGGGTGGGGTAGACCAGCTCCCCTTTACCATCCAGGGAAAATCTTATTATAATAAGTGCTAGCTGTCTAGATACTTTCTTTAACACAATAGATATACTATTGGAAAATGTTGGGAAATACATAGAAATCCCCATGTGTGTTTTAAAGATATTTTATTAAAGACCTCTTTGTTTTGTTTGTTTGTTTGTTTGTTTTTGCTTTGTCTACTTGGTTCTTTTTTTTTCTTTGTAATAATTTATTTTTTATTTCTTCAAGTTACATCTCAATCACAATCCCCTCCCTACTCCCCCCTCCAGACCCACCCTTCCACCTTCCTCCCCCTCAACCCCCCCATCCTCTTGCTTCTTTTTTTTTTTTAGTTTAAGGTATTTCTTTTCCTCCCCCCAACAACTCTCCCTTTCAGTCCAAAAAAATGGTTCTTTTCTTTTTCTTATAAGTATAAATACAATACAAAACAACAGAAATAAATAGGCCACAATTATAAGAGTTATATGGCTTAGCATACATTCCCAATGTCCAGTCCATATGTATTTGGCACCTGACTTTAACATTCTATTATCTAACCATCTCCATGAGTTTAAAGTTCTATATCTAACTCAGCTTTCATACTAACTTGCCTCACAATTTTAAAAATATCTTCTTAGATCCAGAACACCCTCTTGATTCCTAAACAACTCAAAATTTAACTATGAGACAATAGCTATCTATTCTTCAACCACCTCAGAGACCTGAGAGGGATAAATATATCTGATTATATAGAAAGTGCAGGGCCTGCAGCTTCCAAAACTAAGAAATGACATACCAGTGGCTGCCTGGACAGTTCCCATTTTCTCTCCATACATTACATCATCAATCTTCAGCCATTTGGCCCCGTTTCTTTGACAGACATTGATTGTATTGACCCTTGTATATTGATGTAAAATTAAGATTATATTGGGGTACATCGGTATTTATCTTTGTATATTGATACAAAAATTAAGATTATATTTGGCCACATTGGTATTGATCTTTGTATATTGATACAAAATTAAGGGTAACGCTTCTTAAAGGTATTGTTCGTAGTAATACTTAAAAATGAAATGTCAAGTTTTGACCTCTTGCTACCAACCAACATAAACTGTTTAGGATAATTAAGAAACGGAAACTAATAGTCATGAAAACGTGTCATTTTGTTAGTTACTATGACATTCTATCACAGTTATTTTCTAAGCTACTCAGAAATCAAGTTGCTAAGAGACAAGCAATATTTGCTTATCTAAATATAAGAGATAGATAGGGCATCTTCAAAAACCTCAAGAGATCTGCAGAATATGGCATTCAAAGATGTTTTCTTAACTAAGATTTTTTGGTATTGAGACATGTCAGCTCCTGAGAGCACCCACTATTCTAGTCCAAGTAGAAGATGAGCATCGAAGAATCTCCAGTGGGAGATGATTGAATTGCTGGTAAGCCTTTCTCTTGGCAAGAAAAACCCCTTGCTTCAAATGTAGACAGACTTCTGTCCAAAAAGGACAAAACTTGGAAGCAGATAAGTCGGCAGCCTAGCTCTGCCAAGACAGGGTAGGTAAGTCCTCCATAATTCCTGCTCTACAATCAATGTTTGTTTGTTTTTTAAAGATTTGTTTATTACTTCAGGTTATATCTCCATCACAGTGTCCTATTTCCACCCCTCCCAGTCCTGCCCTCCCACCCTCTACCCTCTATCTCTTCCATTCGACTCCTCTGGAGTGGAGTGTCCCTACATAACAGTCCCCCACCCCAGTTCAGCAGTCATATGAGGGCCAAGAACCTCCTCGTACACTGGGGGCCTATGATGCAGCACCACTAGGGAAAAGTGTCTCATTGACAGGGAGAAAAAGGAAAAGTCTATGTCCATGTTCCCTTCAGGTTACATCTCCATCACAGTGTCCTCTTTCTATCCCTCCCAGTCCCACCCTCCCATCCTCAACTCCTCTCCCTTATGTCCTACTCCTTCAGAGTGGAATGTCCCTACATATCAGTCCCCCACACCAGTTCAGCAGTCATATGAGGGCCAAGAGCCTCCTCATACACTGGGGGCCTACAAGGCAGCACCACTAGGGCAAAGTGTCTCATTGACAGGAAACAAAGTCTATGTTCCTGTTCCCTTCGGTGCATTGGTTGTAGTATAGATATCATGTACTATATAGCTAAAATTCAACTATAAGTGAATATATGTCATGTGTATTCTTCTGAGTCTGGGCTAGCTCACTCAGGATGAGCTTCTCTAGTTCCATCCATTTGGCTGCAAATTTCATGATTTCATTGTTTCTGGTAGCTGAGTAGTATTCCATTGTGTGGATGTACCACAGTTTTTTAATCCATTCTTCATTGAGGGACATCTGGGTTGTTTCCACTTTCTAGCTATTACAAATAAAGCTGCTCTGAACATATATGAGGAAAAGTCCTTGTGGTTTGGTGAGGAATCATTTGGATATATACCCAGAAGAGGTATGGCTGGGTTTTGAGGTAGAGCTATGTCAAGTTTTCTAAGATATCGCCAGAGTGATTTCCACAGTGGTTGTACCAGCTTGTACTCCCACCAGCAATGGAGGAGTGTTCCCACTTTTCCACAATCTCACCAACATGTGCTATCATTTGAGTTTTTTGATCTTAGCCATTCTGACAGGTGTGAGATGGAATCTCAGAGTCTTCTTGAGTTGCATTTCTCTGATGATTAAGGATGTTGAGCATTTCTTCAAGTGTCTCTCAGCCATTAGGCATTCCTCCTTTGTGAATTCTCTGTTTAGCTCTATTCCCCATTTTTTGATTGGATTATTTGGTTCCTAGGCATTTAACTTCTTGAGTTCTTTGTAAATTTTGGATATTAGCAGGGGCTGTCTGATTTTATTGCCTGCCTTTGGATCTTTTTCCCTAATGGGTTGGTGTTGTCTAGCTTCAATAGAAGATGCTCCAGTTCTATTACAACTTGATATGCCAAGGTGGGTTGATATCCATGGGAGGTCTCCTCTTCTCTGAGGAGAAAGGGAGGTTGGAATGGAGAAGAGGAGGTGAGAGGGAGGGACTGGAAGGAGAGGAGGGAGGGAAAGTTCCAACCAAGATGTGAAATAAATAAGGAGATGAATGAATGAAAAAGAAAAGCTCAAGTATATGATTAAAGATGCTTGAAATTTTAAGACAGTGCCAAGGGCAACCCATGATGTAGGGAGCCCATGGTATAATAAAATGCTTCTATCATCAGACGAAGAGCATAAAGGGCACAATGACTCTAGAGGATATAACCCTAGTAACTTAAATAACACTTTCCAGACCCTATTTTTTAACCCCAGTAGCACCAGTCTGGAGACCAAGCATCTGATACATAGCCCTTTGGAGAACACATATTTTCCAAACTATGGTTCCAACATCTGTGAAAAGATGGATGACTCTAGACAGCATTACATTAAATGGAATAACTATTGAATAGGATTACAAATATTATATCATTCCTCTCAGACACAGAATTGTAGATTCTGTGGTAGGGGATAGGGATAAAGTTGGTATTAGTAAAAGGTAACATAATTGTAGTTAGAAAGAATAAGTTTCAATAGGTTTATTGTACTAACAAGAGGATTATAACTAATTACAATATAGTATACTTTTCAAGTTAAAAAGAGTGTAACATGCTCTTTTCATAAAAATGATTATTAGGTAAGGGAATACATTTGTTAATTAACTAAATTTCTTTAGCAATATATATTTCATATTGTTTATGTTAAAAATACACTGAATTGCCTGTAAATTTTCTTTAATTCGAAGTTTACTGCCACCAGTGTTATATATCTTTAATAAAATGTCTTTAAAACACAAAAGGATTTCTATGTATTTCCAGATATTTTCCAACAGTATATCTATTGTATTAAAGAAAGTATCTAGACAGCTAGCATTTATTATAATAAGATTTTCCCTGGATGGTAAAGTCAGAAGATTGAATGCAGGAAATAAATTATTAACCATTTAGTGTGGGTTTTTTTTCAGGTATTACTCATAACTTCCCCATCTGTCATTTCATATGCCCATGTCTTACCTGTATGTTAAGCTTTGCTTTTATCAAACTCAGCTGGGGATTATTATATCAGTTTTAATGCCTCTAAAAATTGTACTAAATGTGAATTTATATCACAAATGGAAAATCTGAGAATGAAGGACATTTTCCATGTGGCAATCTCATAAAACTATCACTTTTAACAAACAACTTGAATTCAAGAGAAATTTGCAAAAATCTTTTGAGCACATTCGCAGTCTTAGGAGGAAGTGCTAATAGGGAATATGTCTGTTCTGCTGCAGCTGCTTGATTTATGAAAGCATAAACAACCCTGACTCATTCTGAGGAAGTCGTAATTACCATATGGAGTGCTAAATGTACAGACACTTCATAAGGACCAATGCAATGACTTAAATTATAGTCATTATGCCATTCCCACTCCCAAATCCTACTTTAATCCCTACTGCAGGAAAAACATTAACTCCACTCAATACTGTTCACTATCAATTTCACTGCATCTTGAGAATCCATATATATCATATACCAAGACACCTAATAAAATAGTTAAATAAAAGCTGATTCACTAGGTAAGATTGAAGTGACTGTTCCCTCAAAGGTTCGATAGTGATATTTTCACATATTTACTCTAGGCACTACATTATGTTGTCAAGTAAGAATGTTGTAAGACTGTTTTTAAGGGATGGATTTTTGGTGGTTTTACAATGGAATGAGAAAGGCAAACAATATGCTGCAATGAAGATTATTGAAAAAAACTGTAACAAACATTGTCATCCTAAAAGAAAAGAAAGGTTTGGAGATGGTGTCTTATGATGAATAGAAAAGGCTAGAACATAGAAAAACAAAGAAAAGAGTTTGCTAAAACTTCCTGTCACAGAGAAGCAGCAGGGGAGGTTCATATTGTATGTACAGAGCATAATTAATGATTTTATTAAAAAAATCAACTGTCTAAGTTCTATTTCTTAGGAGATTTATATATAGTAAAGCATATTTCACAGGATATTTTGAGAGGTATCTGTTGATTTGATTATTTTTGCAATTACACCGATAAATACATATTCATGTTTAGGCAACCTTGTTGAATAAAGGTATTTAACATGCTTCTGGCTAAATGTTCAATGTGAAACATGACTCATTGTTCTCTGGTACAAACTATCATGTTTTCTCTGTAATTTATGTGCAAAAGGTCAATTATCTTTCTCTATAAGAAATTATTATATGGCTGAACTCAAAACAAAGCTAAGTGAATCAAAAAAGAAGAAACTTCAGTTACAGAAAACCCAAACACTGTCCAGGTGTCCAGGTGGTCCACAAAGGCCTGTGAGCACAGCGTCTTCCAGTTGGCATGAACATCTGCTCCACAGTGAAAGGTGTGAAGAAAATGACACAAGCGGTAGGCAGTGACATATTCAGGAGAAAGGAAATGATTTACTTTATATTAAAAAATTGTTACTGTTACAAAAATAAAAGCACAACTTGAATATGCCTCTGTATGACTTATGTAACATATGTGTGTTTAAGAGAAAAACTGTATATTTTTATTAAATCATAACATAAAAATACAGGTCTCTGAAAATCTAATTAGCACAATGAAGAAAAACAGGAGACCTATAAAAACTATATTATGAAATATGGGTCAAATTCTACCAAGAATTTAAAATAAAAAGAGAACCCAAAAAAGAATATATTTACTAAATTGTTCATTTATCAGGTACAAATGTATGTGAAAGAATGGGCCAGCATTTATGAATTTTAAGTTAAACAAAAATAATTGGAGACCATGAAGATTATATATTATCTGCATACTAATTTAAGAAACAAATGATTAAATTAGATGATAGGATATGTAGGTGAAACTGAATACATTAAAATATGAGCATTTCTAACAGATTCACAGAATATAAAAATAGTAAGCATGTGAGTTGACTCTAAATTCTGACCATTGTGATCAATGCTACTTGAATATGGAAGATTTCCCTTCAAAATATTGATTTATTTTCCTTTGAATCTACACATATATTTGTATGTACATGGGATCCCTGGTTCATATGGTGGTGTATTAACTTTTAAGGGATTTCCATATATCTGAACTAATTTTCATTTTTATCTAATGGGCATGTGTCCTACAGAACATGTACATCCTTTATGATTGTGAGAAGTTATTCAAATATGAGTAATATAGTAATCTGAAAAGCCTTCAGCTTTTCACTGACCTGCTGTGCCAGTCTGTAGGCTGCTGCTGTGAGGCCAGCCTACTGTCATAGTAGGCGAGGAGGTCCAGAATGTGCACATCATTCAGGAACTCAGGTCTACAAGGACTTCCTGTCACTGCAGTTCAGTGCTTAACCTTCTCAATGAGATTGGGAAAAGTCTTGGGCTTAGTTCCCTCTTCTTCCTCCAGGAGGAAAAATATTTTTCTCTACAATGCGCTGATGAGATGTGCTGGAGAATTATACAGATAGTGTAAAAACGCCTTCCTAATTTCCTCAACATATGTGTTCTTATTTCTATCCTTTCTTTGTTACTGTGATGGCTTATCCAGTATGCTAAATTCTAATGAAGGGATTTTTCATCTGTTGTTATGTAAATTGATGTTTCTGGGACAATATGTGCTGGAAAGGTCCATTCTATCATCTTGCTGACATCTGTGATCTGGAGACTAAATCTTTGGACGCAGGATAAGCCACAAGTATCTGCCAGTTACAAATCCATTTTCCACAAGTAAAAGATTGCAAATGAAAAAAAAGGTAAAGTACGTTTTTGGGTTTTTTTTTATTTCCTCAAGTTACATCTCAATCGCAGTCCCCTCCCTACTTCCCCCTCCAGTCCCACCCTCCCACCCTCAACCCCCATCCTCTTCCCTTTTTTTTTAAGTTTAAGGTATATCTTATTTCCCCCAACAGCTCCCCCTTCAGTCCAACAAATGGCTCTTTCTCTTATAATAATGGATACAATACAAAACACAGAGGTAATTAGGCCACAGTTATGAGAGTTATATGGCTTAGTGTACATTCCCAATGTCCAGTCCATATGTATTTGGCACCTGACATTCTACTATCTAACCATCTCCATGAGTTTAAAGTTCTATATCTAACTCAACATTCATACTAACTTGCAACACAATTTGGAATGGAAGAGGCCTTTAGAAGATGGAAAGATCTCCCATGCTCATGCATAGGTAGTATCAACATAATAAAAATGACTATCCTACCAAAAGCAATATATAGATTCAATGCAATTCTTATCAAAATACCAACACAATTTTTTATAGACTTGGAAAGAGTTATTCTCACTTTCATATGGAACAACAAAAAGCCCAGAATAGCTAAATCAATCCTGTACAATAAAAAAACATCTGGAGGTATCACCATCCCAGATTTCAAGCTGTACTACAGAGCAATAGTAGTAAAAACAGCATGGTATTGATATAGAAACAGACCAGTAGATCAATGGAATTGAATTGAAGATCCAGAAATAGACCCACACACTTATGGTCACCTAACTTTTGACAAAAAAGCCAAAACGGCACAATGGAAGAAGGGCAGCATCTTCAACAAATGGTGCTGGTCCAACTGGATGTCCATTTGTAAAAGAATGAAACTAGACCCATACTTATTACCTTGTACAAAACTTAAGTCAAAGACTTTAACATAAGAAAAAGTGTGAAAAACCCTCGAACTCATTGGTACAGGTAACAACTTCCTGAACAGAACACCAACAGCTCAGGACCTGAGATCAACAATAAATAAATGGGACATCATGAAACTGAAAAGCTTCGGTAAGGCAAAAGACACTGTCATTCGAACAAAACGGCAACCTACAGACTGGGAGAAAATCTTAACCAACCCCACATCTGACAGAGGACTGATATCCAAAATCTACAAAGAACTCAAGTAATTAAATGCCAAGAAACCAAATAATCCAATCAAAAATGGGAGATGGAGCTAAATAGAGAATTCACAAAAGAGGAATCCCTAATGGCTGAGAGACACCTGAAGAAGTGCTCAGCATCCTTAATCATCAGAGAAATGCCACTCAAGATGACTCTGAGATTCCATCTCACACCTGTCAGAATGGCTAAGATCAAAAGCTCAAATGACAGCACATGCTGGCCAGGGTGTGGAGAAAGAGGAACCCTCCTCCATTGCTGGTGGGAGTGCAGGCTTGTGCAACCACTATGGAGGTTAGTATGGCGATATCTTAGAAAACTTGGAATAGCTTTGCCTCAGGACCCAGCCATACCACTTCTGGGTATACACCCAAATGTCTCCTCACGGAATCATAAGGAAGTTTCCTCATCTATGTTCATAGCAGCCTTATTTGTAATAGCAAGAAACTGGAAACAACCCAGATGTCCCTCAACCGAAGAATGGATTAAAAAACTGTGGTACATCTACACAATGGAATATTATTCAGCTATGAGGATCAATAAAATTATGCAATTTGCAGCCAAATGGATGGAACTAGAAAAGCTCATCCTGAGTGAACTAACCCAGACTCAGAAGGATGCATATGGCATCTATTCACTTATCGTAGGATTTTAGCAATATAGTAGAGGATATTTATTGATACTACAACCAACACACCAAAGGGAACATGGACATAGACTTTTTATTTTTTATTTTTTTCTATTTTTTATTCTTTTTTATCTGTTTGTCTTCTTATTTGTTTGTTTGTTTTTTAGTTCTCTCTCCCGGGCAATGAGACACTTTTCACTGGTGGTACTGCCTCGTAGACCCCCAATGAATGAGGAGGCTCTTGGCCCTCATACGACATCTGACCTGAGGTGAAGACTGTTATATAGGGACACTCCACTCCAGAGAAATGGGATGGAAGGGTTAGGGGGTAAAGAAAAAAAATGAAATGTGAAGTTTTGGCCTTTTGCTACTAATTATCATAAACTATTTAAGATAATTAAGAAATGCAAACTAATAGTCATGCAAGCCTGTCATTTTGTTAGGTGCTATGACAGTCTACTATAGTTATTTTCTAAGCTAATCAGAAATAAAGCTGCTAAGAGACAAGCAACGTCTGCTTATCCTAATATAAGTGATAGATAGGGCCTCTTCAAAAACCTCAAGAGATCTGCAGAATATGGCATTTAAAGATGTTCTCTTAACTTTAGATTTTTTTGATATCAAGACATGTCAGCTCCTGACAGCACCCCCTATTCTACTCCAAGTAGAAGATGAGCATCGAAGAATCTCCAGTGGGAGATGATTGAATTAGTGGCAAGCCTATTTCTTGGCAGGAAAAACCCCTTGCTCCAACTGTAGACAGAGTGCTGTCCAAAAAGGACAAAACTTGGAAGCAGGTAAGCCGACAGCTTAGCCGTGCCAAACAGGATAGGTACGTCCTTCATAACCCCTGCTCTACAATCAATGTCTGTCAGAGATACGGGCCAAACGACTGAAGATCGATGCTGTAATGGGTGGAGAGAAAATGGGAACTGTCCAGGCAGCCACTGGTATGTCATTTTTTAGTTTTGGAAGCTGCAGGCCCTGTACTTCCTATAAAATCAGATATATTTATCCCTCTCAGATCTCTGAGGTGGTTGAAGATTAGATAGCTAGAGTCTCATAATTAAATTTTGAGCTGTTTAGGAGTCAAGAGAATGTTATGGATCTAAGAAGATGCTTTTAAAGTATGTTTTTTTTAAGTCATGATACTACAGTGACCAGGGAGGCAGTTGGCTTTAGAGGTTTCTAGTGATAGCAAACAAAGAATTTTCTTTCTTTCTTTTTCTTTTTTTCTTTCTTTTTTTCTTTTTTTTGAGAGGAAAGACAAAGTTTTACTTTTAAAGGATTAAATGCACACCAAATAACATGTAACAAGTTGAGTCCTAGCATGTAGTGATTTGGGTTAGGATACACTAACAGCAGCTGAACAAGCATATTCACTGTCCCAAATTATCCATGATGGACTACTGTAAGGCTAGCTGCTGCTTCATGGGAGTTACAAATAGCTATTTACTACTTTTCATAGATAACGCCCCTGACCTTTTAAGAAAGTGGAAGGGAACAATTACCTCCCTTCCTTTCTTCAAAGAATTGGGTTTTTTTCTACTAGACTAATAACAGAAAATTTAACATTAATATCTGTCACTTGCATGAACACACAGGAAAACAGGTGACATATACTCCTTAAGGACACACAAGGTAATAATATGAAATTTCAGGTACATAGTAAGTCTGTACAAAAAGCTAGATGTAGTAGTCTCAAAAAGTGAAAGGACCTACAACAGCATAGAGAAATAATTTAATACCTTCCAGGACAGAACTCGATAACAGTGGAAGAAATGAAAATATGTTATGAGAAAGGTGTCCAATATTATCATGATCCTAGAAGGGGAAACTAGTTCAAAACTTGGGTCTGGAAAACAGGAAAAGGCAAACTCAAAGCAAACAACAAACAAAGTGTACGTGAAAAGGAAATGATATGTTGGATCACAGGAAACAAAAGACCAGAGAACAAAATTGCAGTAAATCATTAAGAAAGCGATTTCAAAAATAACTTAACTCATTGTGATTATTATAATAAGAAATAGGATTTTCTGAAATATGAGGGAAACATTAAAATCAGTGGTAAAACTTAGACATAAAATAAGAGAGTCTAATAGGTAGTCACAATTTACTTTGTGAATTAAAAAAACAAAAGATAACAAGTAGCTGCAATAAAAATTTTTGGTAAGTTACTTCAACTATCTTGAAAAACGTATTTATCTGGAAAGGGAAGAAAGGGTTAGAAAACCATTTTGTTCTTTGAAGACTCCACTTTGAAATTCAAAAACATTGAAATAAATTAGAAGTAAATAGTATGCTCAAAACAATATATCAAAATTATCATTCCATAGTTATTGATATGTTACAGCATGAAACAAAAATCTTAGTTATCACAGGACTATCCAGATGGCTCAGTGAGAAAAGATAATGGCCTCCAAGCATGAATACCTGAGTTCTAATCCTAATTCTTCCACAGGGTGGAAGAAGAGAACAACTCCTACAATTTGTCCTCTAATCTCTGTACATGTGCCATGGCACACAAATATACAAATACATACATACATACATGCAAGCAGACATACATATATGTTTAAACATTAATATCTTAATTTTAAATATTTTTAAGTTGAGGTGTTCTGAATCACTCTGAAGTACATTCTTCTCCAAGCTCCCTGCTATCCTATGGACATCTCTCCTATAGTACCCATCATATGATGTTATTATAGATGATGTTATATATTTAACCCCTGTGTACATTTTTACCCATACTTGTTATCATAGTACATAACTTACAGTTACTATTTCACATTATAAAAATGAATTAAGCTTTAAGACATTATTATGAGAGCAGAACTAACAGCATTATTATACACTATATGTGTGACATTCACTGCAGTGACACATGGGGTGAGTTGGTAATATCATACAGAAAGGTGCAAGAATAAGTGTTTTCTAGTGTTGTCTGCAGAAATAAGGTCACCAGAGTTGATGCAATTGTTTTCAAGGTAAGGAAAACACATGTAAACCAGATTTTTCTCTCTAACAAAATTGCCAGTGGGTAAGGCAAAAATTAAGGAGGACAGGAGATTTCTAATATATTAAGCACTCATTCAATGTCTGGTATTAATTAAGAATATAAACAGGATCCTGAGGCAAATTAACATCACCAATTAAAGTTCCCTGCAAGTTCATTTATACATAAAACTAGTGGTACCACATCTGCAAAATGATTCACAAAATGATGCCTTATATTACTAATATTCTCAAGCAAAACAAAATGAACCAAAACAAGATTCAAACAATAGATGGGTGGCAGGTATGATTCTGGTACCAAATGACAACTGATTCTGAATTTTGTCACAATTTTAAGTAATAGATAGATAGATGATAGATAAAAATATAAATAATTTCTTTAAAAACTCAAAACATGTTTCAAAGTTTAAAGGATACAATTGGCTTCCAAGTTACTTTTAAGGCACAGAGCTATCTAAAAATATGGGATGTCACAGAAATTCAAAATATTATCTTTAAACTAGATATAAGCATTCAGAAAATTAAATGTAAGTTAAAGATGGTGTACTTAAAAACATATTAGAAAGTTGTTTTGAAATCATAAAGAATTTACTATGTCATTGAGTTTTTATTTATAAAATATCATTCTAAGTTTGATCTACAAACACTAAGTATAATGTAATAAAGAAATTCATTTATGCAAGCTATGAACATGGTGAATTAAAACACTCATTGCCAACTCTTTTGAGTTGAAGAAACTTTTGTCTACAGAAATCATAGTGTTTCCAGAATACTCAACAGTTTTGTTTAGTTTCATTTAACCTGTGTTCCATAAAATACTGTGTTGGCCACAGACCTGGCCAACAGTGAAAGGTACAATCCAAATTCTAATGTAGTCATGGAAAGAAATTCTATCCACTAACCCAGCACCATCCATCCTCCTCCTAAAAACACACCTATGCCATTGTCAAGAAACCAGTCTCGAAACCAGGAGCATTCTTATTTGTTTTTATTTTTCAAGGTATTCTACTGAAGTATAAGAATGAGAAGGAGAAAATGAAAAATTCCTCATAAATATTTTCAATATGAATGTTTGTTCAAAAATATACAGTAAGCTCCAATCAGGTAAACAATGGAGTAGGTGGAGCATTATATTATTCAGGGGAACAAATTATGAATCGAACAGGAGTCATAACTTTCAAGAATTTATTCTACTGGAGAGCCCAAAGACAGATATTGTAAACACATTTTGATATGTGGCTGGGCACTAAGGCTGAGGGCCATAAATGTTTTGTCAAAGAAACAGGAGCTTGCTGTATGGGTACAGGTTGCCCTTGTTAGTTTTTTTTTTTTTTAAATCATGTTTATTTATTACTTCAAGTTACATCTCCCATCACAGCCCCCTTCCTTCACCCCCCTCACCCCCCCACCCCCCATTGTTTTAAGACAGTAAAGTGACAATATCTGAGACAGGCTCCAGGAAATCATTTTAAACCCGAGAAAAATGAAGTGTGAAGGATGAGGCTTGTTATTTGGGAAAATGGTCTTTGGAAGATCACTTCCAAGACATCACTGAAATGATGTACACTAAACAAGACTGTCTGAAGCACTTTGCTCTGGAGATGAGGAAAAATAATGTGCAAGAAACTTTGAAGAGCTTACTTGTTCTCACGTGAAACAAACAATGAAGAGGTTGAGCTGAACAAGAAGTTATAAGGTTCTCAAGTTGAGAGAGGACAAATAAGAAGAAGAAAATGCCTACTTTTTCCATGAAAAAAAATAGAATGTTTCACTGAGATGATAGTAAAACAGATGTAAAATTGATTGTAGTTGCAGAAGTTTTAGTTACAACTTTAGTATTACTTGAGAAGATAGGAGAACAAATATGGAAAATGTATATATTTAAGGAATTAAAGGACTATATGCTAATGCAAGGCAAAATGCTAAAGAGCATCAATTCTTTATGTCATAGAAGAGCTGGAAAATAAATAAAATGCTACAGATATTTTGTGGAAGAAGAGAATTCAAACTGTATCAGTAGTCTTCAATTAGGAGCCCTTCATTCCTATAACTTTTTTTTATCCATTCAAAACTTCTCTGCATCGTTTATTTCATTAAATAGCATTTGTGGGCTGGAGAGATGGCTCAGCCGTTAAAGGCTAGGCTCACAACCAAAAATATAAATAGCATTTGTTTTCACCTTTGTCTCAGGATGTTACCGACAAAGCAATATTTCACCAGTCTTCTTAGTAAGCAAAGCTTTATTACAGTGGTCTCTGTGCTTCACACGTCTCTTGAGAAAATCGCCCTGTGTCTAGAAGATAGACTAAGCTGTGGTAATCACTGAAGAACAGTGTGGGCTAAATAGGAATGTTATTGCCGGACTGGGCTGGAGGAGATAGCTCAGGGAATAAAAGCCAAAGCCTGGAATCCACATGGTAGACAGAGAGAAACTACTCCCACAAGTTCTCCTTTAACCTCCACACCCATATCATGGCATCCACACATACTAATTAATTAATTAATGTAAAAAATATTTAGAGAATGACACCTGGCATAAGGGATTATATAAGTAAGAAGGAAAGAGGTTTGGAAAACAATGAAAATGTAGAATGATGAGGGCTAATATCCATAATTTACAAAAACTAAAGAAATTAAATGCCAAGAAATCAAATAATCCAATCAAAAAATTGGGAACAGACCTAAATCAAGAATTCACAAAGGAGGAATCTCTAATGGCTGACAGACACTTGAAGAAATGCTCAACATCCTTAATCATCAGAGAAATGTCTCAAGACGACTCTAAGATTCCATCTCATGCCTGTCAGAATGGCTAAGATCAAAAGCTCAAAGAACAGCACATGCTGCTGAGGCTGTGGAGAAAGGTGAACATTTCTCCATTGCTGGTGGGAGTGCAAACTTCTACAACCCCTATGGAAATCAGTCTGGAGATATCTTAAAAAACTTTGAATAGCTCTACCTCAAGACCCAGCTATACCATTTCTGGGTATACATCCAAATGATTCCTCACCAAACCACAAAGCCATCTCCTCATCTATGTTCATAGCAGCCTTATTTGTAGTAGCTAGAAACTGGAAACAACCCAGATGTCCTTCAACCAACAAATGGATAAAAAAAAACAAACAAAAAAAAACCTGTGGTATATTTACATAATTAAATACTACTCAGCTATCAGAAATAAGGAAATTATGCAACTTGCAACCAAATGGATGGAACTAGAAAAGCTCATCCTGAGTGAGCTAACCTAGACTCAGAAAGATGCACATGGCATCTACTCACTTATAATTGCATTTTAGCTATATAGTACAGGATAACTATTCTACAAATAACACACCAAAGGGAACATGAACATAGACTTTTTTTCCTGTCAATGAGACACTTTTCTCTAGTGGTGCTGCCTTGTAGGCCCCCAGTGTATGAGGAGGCTCTTAGCCCTCATATGACTGCTGAACTAGGGTGGGGGCTGATTTGTAGGGCCACCCCATTCTAGAGGAGTGGGATAAAAGCAAGAGCAGGGAGAAGGTGAGAGAGTGGGAACTGGGAGGGGTAAAAGAGAGTACTGTGATGGAGATGTAACTTGAACTAAGAAATGAACATTTGGGGCAGGAGAGATGGCTCAGCGATTACTCTTAATCTGGCTGTTCTTCCAAAGGTCCTGGGTTCAAATCCCAGCACACACATAGCAGTTCACAGCTATCTGTAATTGCCAGGCATGGTTGCTCATGTCTTTAATACTAGCCCTCAGGAGGCAGAAGCAGGTGGATCTCTGTGGGTTCAAGGCCAGCCTGGTCTACTAAGTGAGTCCAGGACATCCAGGGCTACACATTGAAAGCCTGTCTCACACACACACACACACACACACACACACACACACACACACAAAGAACATTAAAAAAAATTTTTTAGACAGAATCTATTTGAATAAAGTCTAGACTTCATGATGATACAATTCTTATTATTCCTGGTAATAGAGAAGGTTTAGCTTGGTGTGGTGTTCAAGGCCTGTGGACCTAGTACTTATGGGATGAAAGGCAAGATGATCATGAGTACCAGGCCAGTCTTGCTCAGTTAGTGAGTGTCAGGCCAATTTGAACTTCTTGTCTCAAAACCATGTGTAGGGTTGGGGACAGACTGGAGAATCAGAAAGAAGAAAGAGGGGGAAGAGAAAAGAGTAGAGCAAGGTAAAGTGGGGGGTTTTGAAAAGAATGTTATGGGTTGGCTCAATGTTATTTCAAAGCAGTAAGAGTTCTGAGGAGAGAACTCAGAGGGCATAATGCTTTTTGCGTAAGTATGAACACCTGGAACCTACATAAAAGCCAGGTATAGTGATTGTAATCTCAGAGCTGTGGAAGAGGAGAGTAAAGACAAACAGCTAAGTACTGGGTATCCCTGGCCAGCTAGCCTACCCAAAATGGCTAATTATAGGCACACTGAAAGACCCCATCTCAAAAGCTAAGAAGTTATTGCCATTTGATGCTGGCTGAGGAAGGAGAGGTGATTTTCTTAGGATGATGATTCCTGACAGGCTGCTTATGTTCCAGGGGATGGCCCTACACAAATCCACACACTGAGGCATGAGACAAAAGTTGTGGAAATGTATGGAAGGAGTTGGAGAAGAGGGAGTGAGTGGGTGAAATTTTTTAAAAAACACATTTTTTTATATATGAAATTTTCAAACAGTAAAATTTTTCAAAGGTAGAAATTTACAGAGGAAGACACAAATATCCATCCTCTGGCCTCTACATTCAGACTCATGAATAAGTAAGCATGCCCCACACAAGCACACCAAACATGTGCAGACACACATTCATATTACACACACACACACACACACACACACACACACACAAATATCATTAGAATCCATACATGCTTGGGTTTTTCATTCTTAGGTGTGGACACTTTATCTTTATTTCACAATATTTTCTGGTCCAGAATTTTATTTCATCAAAGTATTAGTTTAAAAAGTCAATGGTTCCTTTAAGTATTACCCATGTCTTTAAATATAAATTGTTACTCTAAAGCCTTTAGCTAATGAAAATCTACACACAGCAATTTTGAAATCCTACCAAAAAAAGATCTATGCCAATATATGCCAAATATTCCTACAGGTTACCCAAGCCATATTTAATAAAAATGTAAAAGCAGTAAAGGTTTGTAGTAATTCTGCTTAATTAAAAATTTACCCTTGTATAATGAATTATGAGGAAACAGTCCCTTATTTCTTCTTACCAACACCAAAATCCAAGGCTTTCTCCTCACCTCTGCCCCACTCTTACCTTATTAATAAGTTATTTGTATTTCTGACAAGGTAAATTAAAACCAAGTTCTTATGTTTTTCTGCCCTCCTTTTCACCCTTAACCTGGACTTTGCAACCTGACAGTTGGAAATGCAAGGAATGACGTCAGCTCTTCTTTGAACCTTTCAGTCCCTTCCTTTCAATTTCCTCTTCTGCTGCAATCATCTTTGGTTTCTTTCCTTGGCTTGTGACAGAATGTAACCAGCATGACAGGACAAATGAGGTATGCTGAAGGGCTGAACCTTCAGTCTTTCAAGCCAACACTTGAGCTTTTAAGGTGAATTTTAGAGCAACACAGGAAATTCCAGGACTCACAAGCAGAGATTTTAATGTAATTAGGAAAGATGCCATCTTGACGTTCCCTTTCTGTAGTTTACTATCTTCTTTGAATTGATCATATTTTCACATATCTGGTCAGCTGTGATGATTGAAGTGTTATTTGTGTTTCTCAAGTTGCCCACATCCACCTGTGGCAGCTTGAAGGCAAACTTGAAGTTCTTCTGAAAGCTTTTTAATTCTCCTACTGGGATATTTTAAACTCTTCTGAATGTTGTAACTTGTATGCAAATGTCCTTAAAACTATATCCTTAAAGTGAAGAAGCTTAGCTGATCTTCCTGTGTGATTTTCCAACTCTCTCTGCCTGATGGTGCTGATGAGAGCTTTGGTTTGAGGCTTCAGCATGCTTTGACCTTGATCCTCTTTTCCCATTTTACTTATGGAAAATTCATCTTGTTACTGACCACCCCCTTCCATGTGGATCCTGTGGGTGAAGATGATTCTGTGTCTCAGTAAATTTCTATTCACCAGCAAAATCATCTCAGCAATGCTAACCGGTTTATTTACAAAATTGTGACACTTGTTTCCTGACTGTATTTCTCCCCTTATCATACCTGCTACCAGTTCTGGATGGTCCCTTGGAAGAGGATCCTCTGCAGTCCATCAATTTCATCAAGTTTCCCCCTACACGACATTATTAGAGAATCAAATTCTCTGTGTGATATGAATTTCCACTTATTTTTTTGTCATTAGTTCACTAAGAGGTTTGTACAATGTGTTTTGATTATATTCACCCCATCTGATACAACTCTTCCCAAATCCAACCTCCATTCCCTATCCACCTGAGTTAGTATTTTGTTTTTGGTGTTGGGTTTTTGTTTTGTTTTATTTGTTTTTTGTTTTGGGGGGGGGTCAGTTTTCTTTTCTTTCTCTCTTTTCTTTCTTTCTTTCTTTCTTTCTTTTTTTTTTTTTTTTTGATGCTTCAAGACCAATTTGTGATGGCCAAATTTTGGAAGGGATATTTTTGATCTTCTAATATAGAGTAATCAATTTACCAGTGACTATACGCTTAGAGAAAACTATCCCTCTTCTAACAAGTAACACTTGCTAATTGCTTCATGTCTAAGGGTAAGATTGTGTTCCCACCTCCCACTCTGTGCTGGGATTTGTCCTGGCTTGGGCTTCCACAGGCTTAGTGCATGCTGTCACAGTAACTACAAGTACATATTTGCAGCAGATCTACTATATTATATCTAGGAGAAGTTTCCTTGTAGTCACCCACCATCTCTGGCTCTTACAATCTTTCCACACCTCTTCTGTGGAAGTGGGTTTGTAGTATGTCTGTTTCCTTAGGATTGAGGATGCCTCAGTCACATTTAGCCAATCCCACCCATTTCTTGTTAGTTAATTCATACCAGGTGATGAGATATACATATCCTTCTCAGGTCTCTGATGTGGTTGAAGACTAGATAGATATAGTCTCATAGTTAAATTTTGAGTTGTTTGGGAATTAAGAGGGTGTTCTGGATCTAAGAAGATGTTTTTAAGATGGTGATGAAAGTTAGTATGGAAGCCGAGTTGGACACAGAACTTGGTCGGTAACAAGATGGTTGCATAGTAGAATGTTAAAATCAGTTGCCAAATAAGTATGGACTGGACATTGCGAATGTATGCTAAGCCTTATAATTTTCATAATTGTGGCCTAATTATTTTTGTTGTTTTGTATTGATTTTTGTTGTTATAAGAGAAAGAGTCATTTGTTGGACTGAAAGGGGGGTCTGTTGGGGGTAAAAAGATATACCTTAAACTTAAAAAAAAACAAAGGAAGCAGATGGGGGTGTGTGAGGGGAAGAGGGTGAAAGGGTGGGACAGGGGATTGAGATGTAACTTGAAGAAATAAAAAAAAAATATTTTTTTTAAGTTCTACTTACCTACTTCTCATCAAGAATTCCTGGCCATGACTGCCAACCACAGCCTACTTACGTCTGGAATTAAACCAGAAAAATTACCATGCTAATAGGTTTTTGTTGCTAATTCATTTCATCCTTTTTTTTCCATTCTCTCTGTTCTCATTTCCACAGAATTCTCTCTCTTTCTCTCTCTCTCTCTCTCTCTCTCTCTCTCTCTCTCTCTCTCTCTGTCACACACACACAGAAACACATTATTATTTAAAATCACATCATAGCAGACCTAAGATAGATGTTGAAGATCATAAACATGGAAACTATATATATTTTCTAATTTGTGAAAAAGCAGCAATAGCCAGTATAAAATGAATCATGCTAAAATTGATAGCTTTGGGACATATGTGGTGGCAGCACACAATGACTTATATCACTGTTGCCTTTAATTCTATACATTTTATTTCTTGATCCCTGTCAGGACAGTAAGAAATAAAACATAAAGCAAGTCTTTATCTTCTTCCTAGTTCTGGTGCAGCCTGGCCACAGGAGCCCCTTCTCCCGGCCAACCACCACTAAGGGACTCTGTCTCTTGCTGAAGACCTAGAGTCTCTTAGTCCTTTCCCATCTCCCTTTTCAACTTTTCCTACTAGCCCATCTCTATTTTTTGTGACATTCATCAACCCATAGAAACATTCTTTACCAAGGTCCAATAGCCACAATAATTGGCTAGGACTCAGAATGCACAACAGCACCCAAAGAACAGAACAGCAACCCAGTAAAGATGAAACTAGATATCTATACTGAAACATTTCAAATGTTATAACCCAAGTTCCTAGCACAAAAATGCAATCATGATCAAGACAATATGTTTCCTCCAGAATCCAGCAATTCTATTGTAAGAGTCCCTGGGAAACACAACTTAGATAAAGAACAAGACAAAGATAGCAATTAAGATTATGTTTAAAGAGCTTAAGAAGGATATGAATAAAAACCTTCATGAAGAGCATGGAAACAGAAACAATTGAAAGAAGCAATAAAAGCAATTCAAGGCATGAAAATACAATTTAATAAAGAAACACAACCGCTAAAGGGAATCCAAACTAACAATGAAAATCTTAAGATGTTAACCAAATATTTCAGAGGTAAGCCTCGCCAACAGATTAAAAGAATGGCAGAGAGAATTTCAGGTCTTAAAGACAATGTAGAAAGCATAGCTAGCTCTGTCAAAGAAGCTGTTAAACCTAAAACTTTATCACAAAATATCAGGAAATCTGAGGCACTATGACAAGACCAAAACTATAAATAATATGTATAGAGTTAAGAGAAGAAACTAGGGTCAAAGAAAATACTTTTAGCAAAATCATAGTACAAACCTTTCCTTATGGAAAGGAAGAAATGTCTATCAAGGTGCAAGATACATTCAGAAAACCAAAGAGACAGGATCCCAAAAGAAACACCACATGACACTTAATAATCAAGCCACAAATGTATCATACAAAGAATGGGTATTAAAAGTAGCAAAGGAAAAAGAGCAAGTCACATAAAAAGTCAGGTCCATTGGAATAACATCTGACTTTTTGAAAGAGTGTATGAAAACCAAAGGGCCTAGACAGATGTTCTGCAAGATCTGAGAGACCACAGCTGCCAGCCCAGACTACTATACCTATCAAAACTATCAATCAACAATCAATGGAGAAAATAAAAGATTTCATGATAAAACCACATTTAAGTGATTTCTGCCCACCAGTCAAAATCTACAAAAGTCATTAGGAGAAAAACTTCAATCTGAAGAGATTAACTATACCCAACATGACACAAAGAGTTAATAATTTTTTAAAAGAGTAAATCAAGAGGAAAGTAGACACTGACACCAGAAGAAAATAACAGGAATCAATGAAACTATTTTTAAATCTCAATATTAATTATCTCAATTCCCCAATAAAAAGATACAAATTAATATGCAAGATTAGAAAAAAAAACTATCTTTTTGCTGCACCTGAGAAACATACCTCCCCATCAAGGACAGACATCACTTTAGGATTAAAGGATGAAAAAGGGATTCCAGGTATTTCTAACTACAAAACAGGTAGACATGACTATGCTATTATCTGACAAAATAGACTTTAAACCAAAACTAACCAGAAGAGATAGGGAGCAACTACATATCCATTTACAAATCCACTAAATGGATACTACAAGTCAACATGCATGCACCAAACTTAAGAGCAGCCTGAAAGAAGTACAGACCCAAACAAAAATAGTGCATGTTCTCCCTTATAAGTGTGTATTAGCTTTTAAGCTTTCTATAATGTGCTTTAATCTAAAAAACAGAGGTTAGGTACCTAGTAAGAGACCTGGAGAAAGAGGAGGCTTTTCCAAGGAAAGGAAAATAAAATACAGTGTTATAAAAATAAAAAGGAGAAACTAGACTAGGAGAATTAAATAGGAAGAGGATAGGACAGCAGAGTAAAAAAGAATATATGAGGTGAAACAAATAGCACTAAAGGGCTTTTGAATAAACATATGGAAATCTACTATAGAAGCTGTCTAAAATGTATATATATGAAAAGTATTTAAATAGAGTCACCATATAATGGTGAAGACCATATAATTGGGGAAAGAATGCCCTAAATATACTTCTTATGCCACCAAGTAAAATCTCCAGTGCCAGAAATTAATTCCACCTTGTTGAGTTGTCATCTTAAGGAGTCCTTTTTTCCCACCCAATATCACAATATATTGCCAGGGTTATTGGTTACTCTCTGTGTAACCTAAAATGCTATGGCTGAAGAGACCACTTGTTTATGTCATCAACATGCAGAAGATGAGCTAGTGTCCAACTAGAAGCTTCACTCCTACTCATGCTGCTAAAAAGCAACTGCACACTACTGAAGGATAGATATAATTATCAATATCACCCATATGCAAGTCCTGAAATCAACAACATCAAACTGCCTGCAAGACATGCTGGTATCAGTAGAACAAATATTATGTGAGTTATCCACTTTTTGGTTGGATTTAAGGCACACTCTATAAGGAAGCCATACCTGAAACTGCTAAAGTAGCCGAGACACAGACATTACATAGGTCATGAGCCTAATGGAAAACTTAACACTATTATTCTGCTAAAGTTCCACAGCAATAGCATGATTGCTAATGACATATTGCTCTACCATAGATTGCTCTCATCAGAGAAGCTTCTTCTTGCAGTAGATGGTAATTATACATAGACCCACAATTAGACAATGTGCTGAGTGAGAGATTTCAGAACACTCAGTCCTAAACAGAATGCCTTAATGAAATCAGCTCCGGGATCTATTTAGAAGAGGAAACAGAAAGATTGTAGAAGGCAGAGAAGGTGGATGTCTCCAAAAAAACAGCATTTTCCATATATTACAGGACTGATACACATATGACTCCACAGAGAATGTGACAGCCTACACAAGACCCACACAGGTTCAAACCAGTAAAGATCCCAGTAAACACAAAGTCCCATTCCTGACCAAGAAGCTATTTGCAATTGACAACTGGTAGGAAAGGGAAAATTAATTAACTCCCATGAAGTATCACTGGGTATTTCAACTACACTACAAGGCAGACCCCATGTCAGGAGTAGTTGGATAATACAAAGTGAACTCCGAGTTATTTCTGTGGCTTTTTCTTTTGTTATATTTTTGTCTTATAAATTTTTGTTAAATTTTATTTAAGTTTGTTTTGAGGGGCTGTTTTTTGCTGGGGGAATTAAGGTAGGCAAGGAATTAAGAAGGGCTTTGTAGAAGTTGAAGGAGGAGAAAAATATGATCAAAATAAAGAAAAATGTTTTAAAGAAAACAAAAGAAGCTAATGCATTTTCTTAATTTTCAAGATATTGTGAATTATTCAAGGCAATATTGTATTTCTTTAAGCATTATTAATATTTATAAAACAAAATTATTTAAAACAATATCTCAAATTAAAAAAACAAGATACAGATTGTCCCTAACTTAACAAAAGTTTGATTTAACTTAACTTAAATGATAAATCATTTATGACCTCATGAGTTTGAAAACATTTCCCATTTTAGATAAAACCATGCTTTGAATTTTTATCTGTCTGTCTGATGATAAGCAATGGAATACTCCCTTGTAATGCTTAGCAGCAACAATAAGCAGCTTCCGGACAGTCATATGATCAGAAAAGTAAACAACCAATACTTTATAATATATCGTGTCACTAAACAATGATGTTCATTGCTAGGTACATCAAGGGTATCTGACCAAGATGTAGTCACTCATAGATCTCAATCTACAGGGCCGGAACTTCAAGCTCCATGTCATAGAAACAGATGTGAAGCCCATAGGGATAGTTAAACTAGAGAAATGAAAGAACACAGGGTGGTGCCCATGTCTTTTGATTTGAGTTTATATCATAAAAGAGGCATAGGTAGCATTCTTCTTATCGTTGACTGTCTTCTTATGTTTAGAGAACCCCTTACCCCAAGATGTAACAGAAATTTAAAATGTCAGATTTTTTGCAAACAACTGTTTTCTGGTTGGATTGAATACCTGCTTCATATGAGGGAAGTCATGTCTGCTACAACAAACCAGTCAAAAACCCAAGGTCATAGGTCCTTTGGGGGAAACTACTATTATTGTTTTGTTGGACAATATGCATAAAATGGTTACTCAACAAACTGTTTATTAATAACTTTTGTTATTCTCATATAATAGTGCTGTTTTCAGCTTTGTTCAGAAACAGATTCCTTTTAGAGTGGTCAGCAGGGATTACAGAGACTTATAACAGGTTCAAAGTACTGGGAATAAATTACAATTGAATGCCTGGTCATAAATGAGACATCTTTGTCACTCAAGCTTCAGAGGATATCACAGAAGAATTGTTCACAAGAATGTAAGAGCAGGAGGAAGTTGGACAAGTAGTGTAGAACACAGACTTCTAGGTATGGCATGGCTAATGTCCTCTTGAACTTGCAGTAGCTGTGATTTCCTGTACAAGGTCTTCATGAATTGTTGCCTAATCAAATTTTGTTGTGAAAAGAGGAATGGTTACACTCCACTTCTCTCTGAGTATTTATACAAAGTTAATAGTTGTTGGGAGACAAGAAAAAGGCTTCTCTATTCTTATAGCTATTGGGAAGTTTCTTTTGCTACTGAAAACAAATTTTTATCCATGTTCCTATAAGCAACCTTAAAGAAATTCATGGCTTCACATATAAACAAACAAAAAAAAAAGACATGAAAGGAGAGACGGTTACTTTGGAAGATGAAAGAGATTAGAAGTGGAAAATGACAAGAGAGTGAAATGGAAGTTAATGTAATAGAATACATTGTATGTGTGTATAAAGTATTCTAATAAAACCCATTATTATGTGTCTTAGTTAGGGTTACAACTGCTGTGATGAAACACAATGACCAAAAGTTACTTAGGGAGGAAAGGGTTTATTTGTATTATACTTCCAAAACAGGGATCATCTTCACAGGAACTCAAACATAGCAGGAACTTAGAGAACGATCCAGAGGCCATGGAGGAGTGCAGCTTACTGGCTTGCTTCTCATTCCTTGGTCAACATGCATTTTTAGAGAACCCAGACCACCAGCCCAGGAATGGCACCACCCACAATGGACTGGGCCCTCCCCCATCAAACAATGATTAAGAAAATGCTCTGAGACTGGACATTGGGAATGTAAATTATACCTTATAATTTTCATAATTGTTGCCTAACTGTTCTTATTGTTTTGTATTGTATTTATTGTTACAAGAAATAGAGCCTTTTATTAGACTTAAAGGAGGAGCTATTGGGGGGAAAAAGATACACCTCAAATTTTTTTTAAAAAGCGGATAGGGGCTGGAGAGATGGCTCAGCCGTTAAAGGCTAGGCTCACAACCAAAATAAAAAGCGGATAGAAGGGGGAAGAGTGTAGGAGGTGTGGGACCAGGAGGGTGGGACCAGGAGGGGGAAGAGGGAGGGGACTGTGATAGAGAAATAAATAAATGTTGGGAAAAAAGAAAAGAAAATGCCCTGAGGCTTGAAAACAGTCCAATCTTAAGTACACAGGTTCTCAACCAAGGCTCCCTTCTCTCAGATGACTCTAGCTTGTGTCAAGTTGAATAAATCTAGCCAGCACAATAATTTATGTTAATAAAATTATTAAAATGAATATCTTCTGTGATTATTTGTATAAGTTTTGACTTCATATAAGTTACTTCTCATTCTATCAACATGCACCTTTATCTAACAGTTCAGGTTATTTTACTATTTATAAATTTCATAGTTGTGCTACTCACTGGATATGCAGAAACACATCATCTAAAATTTATTTTGTTGCACAAAGGGGTATTAGTATTTTATATACCTTACTATCTGCATTATCTTAGCATAAAAGTTAATCCATATTGTATAATAAAATTCATAAAATTTGTTGAGAAATTATTAAACAAAAATGAAAATTTGAAGACAGCATCAGTAATTATTTAATGGCTCTTACAGAGCATTCCCCTCATGCTATTAGCTCAATCCTTGTGTTATATGTCAGAATCAAGATTTTGAAAGAAGTTTATTATTACAAATGTACAAGATTAAGGTCTGATGATAGAAAATAAACTTGATAAAATACATTTTCACTTAACTTTATCTTATTGGTTTCCTTGAAGAATTTAATATTACATATACATAAAATTTATTTTCATCCTATAAACTACTCAGCTACTTTGAATTGTGTCACTAATGCTAAAATCTATGCTTCCCCATTCAGGAGGGTCTCAGAATCACTATACCCAAATGATTGTAAGAAAAAGACATTGAGAGTTCCAGTGAAAGTTGTAGTGCCGTGGACTTGTTAACTCTGCCCTTTGGAATAATATAGCATAAGTTTGCCATTTCTTCAAAGTAAAGAGTTCGTTTGATTTTTGATAGATGCATTAGCAGACCCTGAACATTAACTTTTCCAGCCCTTATGATGATGATGAGAAAATAACAGTATCTGTGACTCACTGAGTAGCTGCTGTGTGTCACGCATGTTTCGTTGTCTTTCACACACTTTAGTTCATTTCACCCTATTAACAGACTCACAAAGATGATTGCCATTTGATCCAAAATCTGAGGCTCAGTGAGTTCACACAGCCTTTTAAAAGTGATAGCATCCCAAGGCAGCACAGTCATAATCTCAAAGTCAAGGTAAAGTTCTCCCGCCGTCTCCCCACACACACTCTGCTTTTTATGTTCTTTGTTATATGACAAAAGGAATTTTTAAATCTAATTATGTTTTTAGTTAGAATTTTATATATGAATTCTGCATTTGCATCATTTTTACCCTTACATCTGGCCCACAAATCCTCTGACGTCCCTTCACAACTCCCTCTCAAATTCATAGCCTCTTCTATTATTTCAAAATTATTATTGCTTCATATGTACATATAGACATCTACTGAGTCCATTTAGTGTTGCTCGGGTATGCATCTGTTTAGGGAGGACCACTTGGGGCTGGGTAACCTATCAGGAGCTCATCCCTTGAGAAAGCTGATCTCTCTAAGTCTTTGCCTGTAGGTCTTCATCTAGGGAATGACTACAGGATTCTTAAACTTCTCCTGAGGGTCTTTCACTCTCGGTGCTTCAATCATTTGATTTTTACACTTCTGTAGTCTTTCTTCAGGGTCCATAAACAAATCACACACACATTCAATATGCTACCCACATGACTAATTCCACTTTAGTCATACTGTCAGCTTCCAACACAGGGTTGCTGCTGAGAAATATGAATGTATGGAACCTGTCCTTTTAGGTGGTATCCCATATCTGTATTTTTATTTATTGTACAAGTTTAAGTACTTCTCAATCAGTATTCTTTTTGTAGCCTAGACACAGATTTTGTTACTGTGGAGACAGGAGAGAGTAAGCTAGAAAGCGGTCTGGGCATTAATTGACACCGACAGTCCATCAGTGCTTCAAAGGGGCTGGCTCAGTGCTTTACACACAGGGACCATGAAAGAAGATTCTAGTGTGTTGTGAAGTAACCTCTATTATTTTTTTTCTACAGCAGATCTATGTATGTTGTGGGACGGATTCTTCAGGAACTAAGCAATTTTCTCACTGGTTGTTAAATGGGATGGTTGCATGACAGGAAACAATGGGACCCTGTAATTTGAACCTATTAGTGCTCCTTTTCCAAAGCTTCAGACTATACTCACTCTGGCTCTGTTCAGGTCAAAAGTCTTCTTAATCTCTCTGTTATGCTGATCAAACCTCCAAATGTCGGCTCAAATTATTTCCAATAGGCTAGTTCTATTTGTGATTAATTAAAATTTCCTCCTGATTGCATACAGTTCTTTTAAATGTATAATCCCTTTATTGTGTAGCGAGTTGAGAATATGGTCCTAAATTAATAATAAATATTCATGTGGGTCTCTTGGTATGATGCAAGTCACAAATTTCAGTTAAAAAATAAATGAAGAAAAATAAAACATTTTATTAATTTTTTTCAAGAGCACCTGAGTGTCATTACCAAGAAATTGTAGCTGGTGTGCCTATCATTGTATAAGATTTGATTAAGACAAAAAAGGATTATATCAATACAATGTATATAATTTTTACCCAGGCATATTTTAGTCTTAAAACACCCTAAAAGATGACAAAAATTTTCCTCATTAGACTAGAGGCAAAAAAAAAAAAATGTATGAGTTGTCATTTGAGCTGTTACATTGTTAAATATAAAATAGTTTTATGTGTCAGATTTTCTTTATATATAATTTTATTCCAATTTATTACATGATTTTTTGTTTATATATTTAGTATAGAAGATAGGAAACTTCCTTTTATTCATTTTCCCTGCCAAGAAAAGATCTACTCTGTTTGTTAGAGCCTTTCATGCAATAATCATGTAGGGAAGAAGGTTGTAAAAACATCTATCCTTTACAAAAATAAGTTTGACTATCCTCTAAATTAATTGCTGTAAATGATGAACTAGACAGAGAACAAAAGTTAGGCATACTTTAGGAAGAGAGAGAAAGAGAGAGAGAGAGAGAGAGAGAGAGAGAGAGAGAGAGAGAGAGAAATGAGGAAAAGTCTCAGAGGGAGAAAGTTCCTAAGGCCAGAGAAAAGGGAGAACTGAAAGCTGTCAGATAAAAAAAGAAAGGAGGGGATCTGCTCTGAGACATATTACTGATGTTGGGTCTAGAGGTGTAAAAGGACAGACAGGGTAGGACAGTAGAAGTAGAAGTCACATGATCTTCAAGAAGCTCAAGTGTAGCTCACACCCTGGCATGGCCATTGGTCTCCATTACACTGCGACTGATCAGAGTATAAAAATGAACACATGGAATAGTTCTTGCTAAGACATACAGAAAACAGCCTAGCACTGTAACTAAATGACAACAAAGATCTCTCCTGACAAAATTTTAGTATAGCTTCTGAACATTCTCTTGGATCTATCTGTGTATGTGTAAGACCCAGTTGTACTAAAGAGCTCTGTTTAAGTGAAGATGAACATTAGCAGAAATCACTGGATCTAGTCCATTTTCTGTTACTGTAGTAAGTATATTTCAATCTCAAAAGAGATTGATTTTACTTCAAGTTCTAGAAGTTAAAAGGAATCACACTGGCACAGCCTGGAAGCCTTGGATCACCCATGGTGATGGCATCACAAGGGGAGTAGCACGTGCAGGATGACACTGGGAAACAGGAATCAGAAGAAATACAGATGAGCCATATTCACTTCTTTGAAAAATGCTTTCTTGATAACTCACCAGAATTATATCAAGTCCTTCCAAGGACAGTATCTTCAATGAGGTAATTCTTTTCCATTGGCATATTTGTCCTTACATCCCATCAATGTTTAGCATCACCATGCTGAGGACCAAGCAACTAATACTACAATCAAACCCAGCTATAGCACTCTTTCATCCCTGGTGTCTGGTCTAGTCCCTCATTCTTCATCATCCTTTAGGGAATTATGTGAAGTCTGATCATTCTGTCCTGTTTTGAGGAAGAATTCTGTTAGATTGATTTAGTCAGAGTGTTACTCACTTCTAGTTTTGCACATTAAAAAAAAATCATGAACCTGGAATAATGGCTCAGTAGCTAAGAGCACCTGTTGTTCTTTCAGAAGACCCAAGTTCAATGCCCAATACCCACACTGGACAGCTCACAACCACCTGTAACTCCAGTTCCAATAGATCTGATACCCTAGTCTGGCTTCCACAACCATCTGCACACATGTGGTACATATACATACACTTACATATAGATATAAAATTAAAAAATAAATAATTGTAAGAAAATAACTATTAAACCAGAGTAATACTAGATAGTGTTGTAGATGAGTTACAAAGAGATGAGTCACTGTTTATATTATATTGTATCAATTTTCAAACATCAGAATTTGAAGGCATTTTATTTGGAGCATTATGTTTCTTCACAGAAACAGACTTTAACTTCCAATGTGGAATACTGCTCACACCAGCAAACATTTCCTAGGCATGTAAAGGAATACATAATACTTCGTACATAGATATTCATGACTATATTTAATATTTATTTATTACTTCAGGTTACATCTCCATCACAGTGTCCTCTTTCCACCTCTCCCACCCTCTACCCCCTACAAAACAGTCCCCTTTCCCTGTTCAGCAGTCATATGAGGGCCAAGAGCCTCCTCATAACTTGGGGGCCTACAAGGCAGCACCACTAGGGCAAAGTGTCTCATTGACAGGAAACAAAGTCTATGTTCACATTCCCTTTGGTACCATGACTAGATATTTTTTATTTAGACTTTTACACTGACTCTTACCTTTGTCCAAGTAAACAAAGCTATGTGTGTGTTTAGATTAAAGATTTATAGGGAAGATGTGTCATCTCTCCTTATGATGGTGGTAGGCATAATACTTTGAGAAAGGTAGAAAAAGTCTGACCCCCAAAGTTATAATTTCTGACTGTAAAATCTTTCAAATAATAATCTTTTTCCATTTCTACTCCCCAAATATATATTTTAACTCATTTTGTTTTCTATGGTTTTGATGTGAACAACCACTATCTGGTCCTCTTTATAAGCAATTATATTTGATTTCACTCTGCTGACTTACTATGCCCTTCTCAGGTCTTTATTTTAATAAATTGTGGTGACTATAGATTTTGATATATTGTAATAAAATTACATTTGTGGCTTGTTCTTTTAAGAAAGGTAATTTATAAAAGAAATTGATTGTGTGTGTATCTCTATGTGTCTGTGTGTGTTTGTGTGTATGTGTACACTTGTATGTGTGCACTTGCATGTGTGAACATTTTTGTGTATTAGTGAAGGAACTCACATACCACATCACACATATGAAGAAAAACATTTGGCGTTGAACTTCACAATCTACTTTGAAACCAAACTTCTTGTTCCTCAGAATTAAGAGCTTCCTGAAAGATCAGAGCAATAGCTCAGTGGTTAAGAGCACTGGTTACTGCTCTTCCAAAGAACCCAGGTTCAAATCCAAGCACCCACATGTCGGTTCACAGCTGTCTGTAATTGCCAGGTGTGGTGACAGACCTGGAGGTAGAGGCAGGCAGACCTCTGTGAGTTTCAGGGTAGCCTGGTCTACAAAGTGAGTCCAGGACAGCTATGGATACACAGAGAAGCCCTGTCTCAAAAAAAAAAAAAAAGAGCTTCCTGAGTTTCTCCCATCTCTTTCTTTATCCTATTTATATCAGGCAATCTTGAGGAAAAAAATCATCAATCTTATCTTGGTTAAGTGGAAAGTTCTAAACCTAAATCATATCTTGTATTTATCAGTCTAAAAACATCTCCTAGATACTAAACAACTAAGGTTAAATACAATTACAATTGTGAATAGGGTAAACAGCATATATGTAACTATTATATATGGTTTTCCTGATTGTTTCATATTGATCATTACTATATATACCTGTTTTTTTAAACAGTCTTTTTATTACACAAAAATGCACAATTGTTGGATAGCCTGAAAGCTGCTTGGATTTTGTTGCTAATCGCTGGCTCTAGAATCTGGTAGCTGTGCTTTGTGGTGTAAACCTTGCTCTATGAAATTTAAAGTTGACTGGTTGAATAAAATACTGGAGCCTGAACTGGGTGAAAGAGAGGTAGGAGGGAGAATGGTTGGCTGGCTTCTAGGGCAGAGAGAGAATCACAGGAAGAATAAACCAGGAGAAGAAGAAACCAGGCAATAGGAAGAAAAAGACACACCTTGGGTTAGATAGAAGAATCTACTCGGCCTGGAACATCAGCATGGTGTAAACAATAACAGCTCAGGGGATGTATGTATGTGTTTTGGGGTTTTATTTGGAGATAGAATTATAAGCTGTCTTAGGTGGACTAAGATTATACAATCCAGGCTAAAGCTTGTTAAAATCTGTCAGATATCTGTGTGTGTTTATTTATAATGGTGGGTTATGGATTAACACCACTGACCACTTAACTATGATATGAATACTAATAATTTAGTTAATTCTTTCTACAGATGAGTACTAGGAAATCATCATAAGAATAGAAATGCTGACTTGGGTAAGAGGGTGATAGAGAAGTTCATCAGAAGTTCTTTTTTTAATTTATTTATTTATTTCTTCAGGTTACATCTCTAACATAGTGTCCTCTTTCCACCCTTCCCAGTCTCACCTTCCCACCCTCTACCCCCTAACCCTTCCATCCCACTCCTCGGGAGTGGAGTGTCCCTACATAACAGTTCCTCACCCCAGTTCAGCAGTCATATGAGGGCCAAGAGCCTCCTCTTACACTGGGGGCCTACAAGGTAGCATCACTAGTGCAAAGTGTCTCATTGACAGGAAGAAAAAGTCTATGTTCCTGTTCCATTTGGTGCGTTGGTTGTAGTATAGATATCCTGTACTATATAGCTAAAATCCGACTATAAGTGAATAGATGCCATGTGCATCCTTCTGAGTCTGGGTTAGCTCACTCAGAATGAGCTTTTCTAGTTCCATCCATTTGGCTGCAAATTGCATAATTTCCTTGTTTCTGATAGCTGAGTAATATTCCATTGTATAGATGTACCACAATTTTTTAATCCATTCTTCAGTTGAGGGACATCTGGGTTGTTTCCAGTTTCTAGCTATTACAAATAAGGCTGCTATGAACATAGATGAGGCAACTTCCTTGTGATTCGGTGAGGAGTCATTTGGATGTACACCCAGAAGTGGTATGGCTGGGTTCTGAGGCAGAGCTATTCCAAGTTTCTAAGATATCGCCAGACTGACCTCCATAGTGGTTGCAAAGCCTGCACTCCCACCAGCAATGGAGGAGGGTTCCCCTTTCTCCACACCCTCACCAGCATATGCTGTCATTTGAGCTTTTGGAAAAAACCACATGATTATCTCACTAGATGCAGAAAAATCATTTGACAAAATCCAACACCCCTCCATGCTAAAAGAACTGGAGAGAACGGGCATACAAGGACCATATCTGGAAATAATAAAGGCAATATACCGCAAGCCAGTAGCAAACATCAAAGTTAATGGAGAGAAACTAGAAGCATTTCCTCTAAACTCAGGGACAAGACAAGGTTGCCCACTTTCGCCATCTCTTCAATATAGTACTTGAAGTTCTTGCTAGAGAAATAAGACAACTAAAGGAGGTCAAGGGGATAAACATTGGAAACGAAGAAGTCAAATTATCCCTATTTGCAGATGATATGATAGTATACATAAGCAACCCCAAAAATTCCACCAGAGAACTCTTACAGCTGATAAACACCTTCAGCAAGGTGGCTGGATACAAAATTAATTCAAAAAATCAGAAGCCCTTCTTCATACAACAAACAAATGGGCTGAGGAAGAAATTAGGGAAACAACACCCTTCACAATAGCCACAAACAATATAAAATACCTGGGAGTAACTCTAACCAAGCAAGTAAAGGACCTGTACAACAAGAACTACAAGTCCTTGAAGAAAGAAATTGAAGAGGCCATCAGAAGATGGAAAGATCTCCCATGCTCATGGATAGGTAGGATCAACATAATAAAAATGGCCATTCTACCAAAAGCAATATACAGATTCAATGCAATTCCTATCAAAGTACCAACACAATTATTTATAGACCTGGAAAAAGCTATTCTCAATTTCATATGGAACAACAAAAAAACCTGGAAAAGCTAAATCAATCCTGTACAATAAAAAAAAAACATCAGGAGGCATCACCATCCCAGATTTCAAGCTGTACTACAGAAAAAGAGTAATAAAAACAGCATGGTACTGGTATAGAAACAGACGAGTAGATCAATGGAATAGAGTTGAAGATCCAGAAATGAACCCACACACTTATGGCCACCTAATCTTTGACAAAGAAGCCAAAAACACACAATGAAAAAAAGGATAGCATCTTCATCAGAAGTTCTTTAAAACAGAAATCTGAGAAAATCATTGCAGCCATAGCAGTATGCAGGTTTCTGGTGGATATAAGCCACTAACGGTCTTCCCAGCTGTGCACTCAGTGAGCTATACTACCAGGCTGCCCGATAAAATATATTCAGCTATGTAATGGTGACACAGCTACTATTGGTGTAACCAATCACTTATTACTTCCAATTATTAGTCATTTGGACAGTTGTAGGAAATCCTTTCCTGATACTGTAAATTCTGGAGGGAGAAAGATTTCTGAGGAAGTATTGGGCTCTACAAGCTCTGCTAATATTTATCTATATTAACAGTGTCAAACTATCTTTTGATTTACTTATACTCACATACAAATGCTATTCTCAGCCTTAATCAAAGAATCATTCCATCTATTTGCTGTGAGAGTTGGTGAATGCAGAGATACATGACTGCTGAGTGTGCTGAGAATAAGCAAATTTTAAATTCTCACCCATAAAGTAGTCATTACAGTACTCTGTAAATTTACTCTGTAAATTGTGGAAGAGAGGGAAAATTCACTTATTTTAGAATTAAAAAATAAGAGTTCTTTTTATTTAAGAGGAGTTTTTTATTCATTTAAGAGTCAGAAAATAAGAAAAGCTGCAGATGCTACCATCATGGCATGATATAGACATTCCTATCATGAGCTCAATTCAAGCGCTCTTGTCTACACAAAACCTCCACAAGGATGGGCTTATCAAGGGTCAATCATGGATAAGAAAGAGGTTCAAGGTCTCTGGCTCCACTGCCCTGGTATTAATAATGGTCACTCGTAGATTTCTAGTAAAAAGAGTCCACAAACTGTGTAACCACTGGAAAATTCTCCAGGCTCCAAATTACACTATGGAACTCAGTGCCCCACAGATGACCCTGGTTAAACACACTGTGTTAAAAACAAACAAAAGAAAACAAAACAAAAGCATGAATCTAAAAAAAAAAAAAAAGAAGTTGTAAACTGGAAATGGGATATATTGAGGAAGGAGGAGAAAAGCAAGAGTAATGTCAAAGAACACACGTACACATTATATATATAATGTGTGTGTGTCTGTGTGTAATATTGTAGACATCGTCATTCTTTAACTCATTTCTCCAGAGAAGTACATGTCTTTACCAGTTTTGCTACAGCTAGATGTGTTAAAAAAAATAGTATTTACTGGTTCTAAATTTTAACATCAATATAATATTACCAAACCCAATTTATCTCATTAATAAGATGCCATAAAAATACCTAAAATAATGTCCACTATATAGTTGATATCAAAAGTCTTTATCTCTCTGTTCCATGCCCACTTTTGTACTTTCAAAATTTAGTCTATCCCTTGAGCACCATTTGAAGATTCATTCTAGCCCCATTTGAAGATTCATGGAAAAGTACTTGGGTACTATTCCTCACATTTAGTAATGCTCAGAAAACAATACTAAATATGGATGTAAAATTCCTGTGCTTTTCTTGGCCTCAATTCTCTTTTCCCTCCTTTCTAAGTAGATTACTAAATTTAAGTTTCCCATTTTGAAATCCTACATGTCTTTTTTATTTCTTATCTTTGATTCAGTTCCTAAAATTGTACTTCCCACCCCTACTCCCAATGACCAAAGGCTTGTGTGATTGATTCTTCCAAGAGATAAAAATCTGAATTTTTTCCAGTGAGGTAGAGAAATTCATACTAAATAAACACATTCCTTTGACTCATAAAGTTATCATCAATTTTAAACCATATCCATGAAGCTGAGGTTTCCCAGCATCTCTAAGTTGCTCCATATACCTCAAGATTATAAAATTTATGTAGCCAACTGTGCAAGAAATATCATTTTCTAACAAAAACATACAGCTATGCTCCCTATCTTTTTCACACTGAGTCAGTTGTCATAACACTTATCATTTATTGGAATCCTCCACATGGAGCTGAATTTAATCAATTAAAAATTTAGCTAATTTTAGAAAGCTTTTCATATAAGAAGACTAAGCCAAGTAATTTATTCTCTACCTTGATAGCTGTTTAAAGTATGAAATATTGAAATTGGCCTCTGGGGATATACCTCAGTTACTAGAGTCCTTACCAGTATAATTTAAAATCTGGTTTGGTGATCTTAGCGCTTAGGAGTTGAGGCAAATAGATGGAGTTCAAGATCATCCTTAACAACTAAGTGAGTTTGAGTTTGATAACCCAGGGTACTTAAGACCATGTCTCAAAACCAACAAACAAAAATCAGGAAATACTAGAATTTAAACCTTCTTCCTTTTTTGGGATCTACTTTGTATACTACAAAAATATCATCACCAAATAATAAATTATATATACTGCTCTTGATTCCCCCTCTATGGAGAGCCTCTAGTTTAACAATATTTTGTCACCCCACTTCAGTTTTATATAGTGATCATCTACATGCTCAAACTTTTATTATGTTCACAGTCTGAACCTAGAGTTCCAATCAGAACATCTACTTAGAACCAAGTCTGGACTTGAACTAGAAATTCAAGGAGCTTCTGGTTAGCTCACCAGGCAACTTGACTCTCAGTCACCACTCCCTACTGATGGTCCATGAAATGTCATGAATCCAGACCACAAACTCCAATTAAAAACATCCAAATTCATCTCCCTCCCTACCTGTCAGTTCACCTATTAGACATTTGCCAACCATGCAAATCTGCAATCAAAAAGAATCTGAGTCGTGGCTGGGTCCCGAGGCAGAGCCATTCCAAGTTTTCTAAGATATCGCCAGACTGACCTCCATAGTGGTTGCACAAACCTGCACTCCAACTAGCAATGGAGGAGGGTTCCCCTTTCTCCACACCCTCACCAGCATGTGCTGTCATTTGAGCTTTTGATCTTAGTCATTCTGACAGGTGTGAGATGGAATCTCAGAGTCATCTTGAGTTGCATTTCTCTGACGATTAATGATGCTGAGCATTTCTTCAAGTGTCTCTCAGCCATTAGGAATTCTTCCTTTGTGAATTCTCTGTTCAGCTCTGTTCCCCATTTTTTGATTGGATTATTTGGGTTTCTTGGCATTTAATTTCTTTATTTCTTTGTAAATTTTGGATATTAGCCCTTTGTCAGATGAGGGGTTGGTGAAGATTTTTTTTTCTATCTGTAGGTTGCCATGTTGTTCAAATGACAGTGTCTTTTGCCTTACAGAAGCTTTTCAGTTTCATGAGGTCCCATTTATTGATTGTTGGTCTTAGATCCTTAGCTATTGGTGTTCTGTTCAGGAAGTTGTCTCCTATGCTGATGAGTTCAAGGGTTTTCCCCACTTCCTCTTCTAGTAGATTTAGTGTATCCGGTCTTATGTTAAGGTCTTCCATCCACTTGGACTTACGTTTTATACAAGTTGATAAGTATGGGTCTAACTTCATTCTTTTACATGAGGACATCCAGTTGGACCAGCACCATTTGTTGAAGATGTTCTCCTTTTCCATTGTATGGTTTTGGCTTCTTTGTCAAAAATTAAGTGACCATAGGTGTGTGGGTTCATTTCTGGGTCTTCAATTCGATTCCATTGATCCACTGGTCTTTTTCTATACCAGTACCATGCTGTTTTTATTACTATTGCTCTGTAGTACAGCTTGAAATCTGGGATAGTGATACCTTCAGATTTTTTTCTGATTATACATCCAAATGATTCCTCACTGAATCACAAGGAAGTTTCCTCATCTATGTTCATAACAGCCTTATTTGTAATAGCTAGAAACTGGAAACAACCCAGATATCCCTCAACCGAAGAATAGATTAAAAAACTGTGGTACATCTACATGATGGAATACTACTCAGCTATCAGAAACAACAAAATCATGCAATTTGCAGCCAAATGTATGGAACTAGAGAAGCTCATCCTGAGTGAGCTAACGCAGACTCAGAAGGATGCACATGGTATCTTTTCACTTATAATTGGATTTTAGCCATATAGTACAGGATAACTATACCACAACGAATGTACCAAAGGGAACATGAACATAGACTTTTTTTCCTGTCAGTGAGACACTTTGCCCTAGTGATGCTGCCTTTTATGCCCCCAGTGTATGAGGAGGCTCTTGGCCCTCATATGACTGCTGAACTGGGGTGGGGGACTGTTATGTAGGGACACTCCACTCCAGAGGATTGGGATGGAAGGGATGGAGGTAGAGGGTGGGAGGTTGGGACTGGGAGGGGTGGAAAGGGGACACTATGATGGAGATGTAACCTGAAGTAATAAATAAATTAATTAAAAAAAGAATCTGAGTCTTAAGATAAGAGTGTCCCCAAGACTAAAACAACATGCCATTCAAATGATCCACAGCCTGAAATATTGAAGTAATAGCAAAAAAAAAAAAAAAAAAAAAACAAATTCTACCCCAAGAAGGTGAGGTCAGATATGTACACCAAGAAACACCACAAACATCTTAATTTTATATGTCCAGATTGCATAGCAAAAATAAAACCATAAAAAACAGTATAATATGCCTCCATCAGAAACCAGCACCCCTATTGTATAATTACTGAGAAAAGGCAACCCAGCTGAACCACAAGACAGGGACTTCAAAAACTGTAATTATGAATATTCAAGGAATTTAAAGAAGATGTGAATGAAGACCATGAATACACAAATAGTTGAATTAAGTAATGAAAAAATCCAGGATACAAAATGTAGTTTAACAAATAGAATTACTAAGGAAAAGTCAATTGAAATTAACCCAAAATGAAAAAGTCAAGAAGTCTAAAAGGAAAAAAAGAAAGCTAAGAGGAAAGCCTTACTCAGAGGGTTGAAGTGGAATTAAAAATATCAGGCCTTGAAGACAAGGAAAGAAGAAATGGATGACTGAAAAAGAAAATATTAAATCTAAAAATTCAAAAACAAAACATCCAGAAAATCTGGTACACTATGAAAAGACCAAACCTGCAAATAATACATACAGAGGGAAGAGAAGGCTCAAAATCAAAGGCATAGAAAATATTGTAATGAAATCATACAACAAATATTTCCTTTCAATGTTTAAGACCCACAGAGAACACCAAACAAACAGGATCACAAAAGAAATGCTCCATGACTCATAATAATCAAAACAATAAATTTACAGAACAAAAAAGTATATAAAAATTAGCAAGAGAAAAGATCAAGTCACATATAAAGTCAGGTCCATTAGAATAACACCAGAGTTTCGCCTGGAATTCAAAAGCCACAAAACCCTGTCTACAAACTAACAGACTACAGACACCAGCTCACTTTAGAATATGCAGCAAAACTATCAGTAATAATCAAAGAAAGATGTTTTATGAAAAAAATAAAGAAATTTATGCCCAACAACCCAACACAACAGAGGACCCTAGGAAGAAAACTTCAAGACCCAGACATAAATCAACACACCTATGGACACCTGAATGTTAGAAAAGAATCAAGGAATACACAGCGGGGAAAAAGACAGCATCTTCAACAAATGGTGCTGGTCAAACTGGATGACTACATGTGGAAGAATCCAAGTAGATCCATATTTATCACCCGCATAAAATCCAACCCCGAAAACATTAAAGACCTCAACATAAAACCAGACACACTGAATCTGATAGAAAATAAAATGGAGACTTTCTCTTTAACTCATTGCCACAGGAAAAGACGTTTAGAGCAGAACACAGCACAGACACTAAGATCAACACTAAACAAATGGAACCTTACAAAACTGAAAAGCTTATGAATGGCAAAATAAAGCTTCTTCAGACAAAGTGGAAGCCTACAGAATGGGAAAAGATTTTTACCAATTACACATCTGATAGAAGACTACATCCAAAATATATAAAGAACTCAAAATACTATCAAGCAAGCAGACAAAAACAATTAAAAATAAGGTACAGATCTAAATAGAGAGTTCTCACAATAGGAAAGAAACATTGTTGAAAAACAAATAAATGTTGAACATCCTTAATCATTAGGGAAAGGAAAGTTAAAACTACTTGGACATTTCGTATATAACCCTCAAATGGCTAAACTCAATAAAACGAGTGACAGCTCATTCTGGCACAGATGTGGAGTAAGGGGAAAACCCGTCCATTATTGGTGGAAGTGCAAACTTGTACAGTCACTATAAAAATCAGGGTGGCCATTCCTCAAGAAGATGGAAATTAAACTATCTCAAGAACCACTTATATCACTCTTTAGCATATATCCAAATAATGCTTCATCCTACCACAGAGACACTTTCTCAACCATGTTTATTGGTACCTAGCTTGGGGTGGTTGTGTATGCCTTTAATTCTAGCACTAAGGAAACAGAGGCAGATGGATCTCAGTGAGTTCAAGGCCAGCCTGGTTTACAAAACAAGTTCCAAGAAACCAGGGCTGCTAAGCACAGAAACCCTGTCTTGAAAAACAAAACAAACAAAAAAAATGGTATTTCTACACAATAGAGTATTGCCAACTGTTTTTTTAATGAAATTTACAAATAAATGGCTAAAACTAGAAAAAAATCATCCTGAGTGAGGAATCCCAGAACTAGAAAGAGAAATGTATGTGGATTCATATGTGGATATTAGCTGTTACATCAATAATAACCAGGCTGCAGTCCTTAAAACCGTCAAAGTTATGCATAGAGTAAGGGACTAGGTGGGACATATAAATATCTCTAGGAGAGAATAATAGAATAGATAGTTATAGATGGATGGGGGAGGCTAAAATGATCAAGCAGTGAGTGGGAGAGGGATGAGAAAAGGAATATGGGGAGATATAATGAAATTAAAGGCCACTTGATGAGTATTATGGAAACCTAATGCAGAAGATGCTTCCTAAAATATATACGCATATGAAAGTGATCTAAATAAAATCACCTAACAATGGGGAAGATATGGTCCCAACTGAACATCTCTTGTCATCAAATGAAGCATTCAATACAGAGATCACACTACCAGAGGAGAAAAGTAACCATAATCTTACCCAAGCATAAACTTTTGAGCTACAATAACAATTTACCATATAGATATCCATAGCAAATGTTGTGGGAAGAACCACTCATTTTATTTTTTATCATATTTAAAGCCTGCTTCATGAGATGGAACGCATACTTTATAAGACCAAGATTCTGAGAAAAGATAGCTTGTAGGCCCAAGAGGAAAGCACACTGCTATTATTCTACTAAATGTAAGCAGCAATAAAATGACTCCTGAAGATGTATTGCTTTACCCACAGATCAGTGCATCACTTTTCCTTCATGAGAAAACCTTCTTCTTGTAATAGATGGTAATCAACATAGAAACCCACAACTGGGCAATATGAAGGTGAGATTTTGAATTCTCAGCCCTAATGAGATGTCTATCACAACCTACCCTTCAATACTCAGGAGCATATTCAACTGAAGATATGGATTGATTCTAAGAGCCAGGGGTAATGGATAACTTCAGTGAAACAACATTTTCCAGAAACAATAAAGCAGATGAATTTATGAACTCAGAGGGACTATGGTAGCATGCACAAGTCCTCCATAAGCTCAAGCCCAACCAATTCCCAGCACGGAAGGAATTGGGCAAAATCCCCATCCCTCATGAAGAAGCTATTTGTAAATGATAGATACTGGGGGGATACAGCTTTCTTCAATGGAGTGACACTGGGTATATCAACCACACACTAGGGCTGGCCCCACCCTCAGGATTGGCTTGCAAACACAAGAAGTACTCCATGGTTTGTTGGTTGTTTTTTGATTTGTTTTGTTTTTTGGCTTTGTTTGCTTGTTTGTTTGTTTTTTTCCAGGGGGGTGTTTTGTTTTACATAGAGCAAAGATGTGAATTTGTATTAGTAGGGAGGTAGGGGAGAATCTGGGAGCATTGAAGAAGAGGAACAAATATCAAAATAAATTGTGTAACATTCTCAAAGAATGATTAAAAAGCATTTTTTAAAACAGAGGAAAGGAGAAGACATGACTTACTGGTTAATGGTATTTACCTCTCTTCTGGAGGACCTGAGTGTAGTTACAAGCACCCACAACTGAGTGTCTCACAATAGATTTTAACTCCAGCTCCAGGAAATCCAAAGCCTCTGGCCTCTGAAGGCACTTGTACTTACGTGCATAAATTCATATACAGACATATACACATAATTTCTAAATACAATAAAAATAAATTATTTTTAAAAGTTTAAATAAAATAAAAAACAATCAAATTATCTTCGCAAATAAAGAAATTTTAACTATACTTTGTCCTTAAGGTGTTCTATCTACATCTTTACATTATATAACATACATAAA
>CAJQZJ010015385.1:4931179-5008321 GCA_907164525.1 Lophiomys imhausi
CTGAGGTGGTTGAAGAATAGATACCTAGAGTCTCATAGTTAAATTTTCAGTTGTTTAGGAATCAAGAGGGTATTCTGGATCTAAGAAGATATTTTTAAAATTATGAGGCAAGTTAGTATGAATGTGGAGTTAGATATAGAACTTTAAACTCATGGAGATGGTTAGGTAGTAGAATGTTAAAGTCAGGTGCCAAATACATATGGACTGGACATTGGGAATGTATGCTAAGCCATATAACTCTTATAATTGTGGCCTATTTATTTCTGTTGTTTTGTATTGTATTTATAGTTATAAGAAAAAGAACCATTTTTTGGACTGAAAGGGAGAGCTGTTGGGGGGAAAAATAAATACCTTAATCTAAAAAAAAAAAAAAAAAGAAGGGGCAAGGATGGGGGGTTGAGGGGGAGGAGGGTGGAAGGGTGGGACTGGAGGGGGGAGTAGGGAGGGGATTGTGATTGAGATGTAACTTGAAGAAATAAAAAATAAATTATTAAAAAAAAACATTATCTCTGATTGATTGAATAAATGCTGCAGCCTAGATTAAGTAGAAGAGAGGCAGGCAGGGCTAAGGTGTGTGGGCTTGAGGAGCACAGAGGATGATGGGAAGAAGCAAAGGGGGGAAGAAGCAGCCAGGTAAGAAGAAGACATGCCATGAGTTAGAGTAAAGAATCGTGTCTCCATGTGGCCTGGAACATCAGCACAGTATGGAGAATAACAGCCCAGAATAATATGTATATATGGGGTTTTATCTGGGAAATAGAATTATAGGCTAGAGTAGATGGGCCAAGATTGCACATCCAGGCTAAGGCTTGTAAAATGCATCAGGTATCTCACTGTGATCAGTGGTTAAGGATTAACACTGCCAACCAATTAAGTATAATATAAACACAGGTTAATAATTTAAATAAAAACTTCTACAGGATGTCTAATAGAGAGGCAGAGAAAATGATAGATGATAGAAAGATTTGACAGAACAGGATATGCCCAACTCTCAGGAGAAGAAAGAGGAAAGAGAGGTGACAAGAGACAGAAAGGAAAGAAAGGTGACTTAGGAGAGAACAATGCAGAGAGAGGGAGGAGACAGTTTTACTGGGACAGTTTTGCAGGTAGGGTGTAGAGAGAACAAGCTATTCACAGGTTAAGGCAGAAAGAGTCAGACAATGAGAAGGACCCAGAAGATTAGAACCTGTTGCCAAAGTTAGTATTGAGGCCAAGCAGAGCAAGTCAGTCAGAATCTGAGAGAAGCCAGTTTGAATCAGTCAGCTTGAAGAGGAGTTTGAGCCAGAAAAGCTGAGTTAAACCACACAGCCAGAGTTCAGAAAGAGCTATAAAGAGTGAGCTTATTTAGTTTTAAGTATCAGAGGCTGAAAACATTCTAGGCCTAGATAAAATTATAGAAGCTAGAAACTTCCAGGTGTACATAGGTTAGCAGACAGAGGCAGTAAGCCTCTAAGACAACAAAAGCATCAGGTGAATAAAAGTTACATTTATAGTCTATCAAATTGTTTAATGATATTGTTCTAGGTCAATAAGTAGGTTTGAAAACTAAAAAGTGTTTCAATTAATATATTCAAGAGTTAAGATCTTCCCCTGGAAATGGGCAAAGATATACCTTATTGGTGGTGGTGTTTTCATATCAGTTGGACAGAGCAGATGGCAGTCCTTTGTTTATCCTAGCTTGATGCCTGGCTTGGTGGCCAAAGCTGTCTTATGCCTAGGACTCATAAAAATCAAATCAAACCAAATCAAATCCAGGCAGTGCAGTGTGGGTGAAGGAAGATAGGCAGACTTGTGGACCACCATGTCACCCACAAGCCTGCCCTCCAGTTCATTGCTTAGGCACCAGTTTGCTGCCATGCCACACAGCACAGATGGAGAATTTCATCCAGAGGTCAAACAGCAACATGATCAGCCTGCAGCAGGAGCCACCATAATGTGAAAATATGTGTGGTCAGATGAGAGAGGAAGATAAGTGGAGTAGCTTGAGCATTATGAAGAGAGATGGAGCTGGAGACTCGAAGGTAGAGAGGGCTAGCCTGTTGTGAGAGGCCAGTGCCACCACCTGGGGCCATGGTGAAATCCTGAGATACATCTGAGGACCATGTCTGAGCCTGTGGCTACACAGCTGCAGGGGTTGGTGTCATTGTCCATAACTCACATTACCACTAAAGAACACGAGGATACCCCTGGTCCAGGACAGCTATTGAGGACTATGTGGATGTCCAGGAGCTGTGCATAGCTGGCCCCACCTCTCACTGGATGAGACACTCTGGAGAGCTTACCCCATCTTTCACCAGTGACAGCACTTGAAGGGATGGCCCTGTGCATTGCCCAGCAAAGTGGAGCTGACGTGTCAGGGGTATGGAAGAGCCAGCTGGAGAACATGAGTGTGGGAGAGCTGACTTTGCCACTCATATGATGTGGGCCAGCATAGGTCAAGAGAGGGTGTTCCCCACCCTCACCACTTGCCAATCTCCATGCCTCCTCCCCTGGCAGTCATGAAAGCTGCCCATGAGGTGTGATACTCCCATCCCTCACCCCTTGCCACAATTGGGAGAACTGACTATGGGGTCATGAGAGCTGGTGAGGGGAAAGCAGGCCCCACCACTCCTCTACTGTGAAATGGGATGTGCTGAGGAAGGGGTGCCCTCCACCCCTTCACTCCTTGCCACCTGAGGCAGTCAGGACAGCTGACTCCATAGTCATGAGACTGGGTGGGCTGACTGCAGCACTCAGAGAACAGCTGGCCCTGCACCTCATCTGGGCAGCAAAGTAGGGTATGGCTGGCCCTGGTGGAGGAAGCAGAGGTGAGCTTGCTGGGAAAGCAAGAGTGAGAGAAAGCTGACCCTGACACTCATCTGGAGTAAGAATGCATGGGTGCAGAGGTAATAGTTTCCCTCTCCCTTCCCCCTCACTACGTGGGTAGCCTGGAGAACTGGTTCCCAGGGCATGAGTGCAGGAGAGACCTAGCCCTGCTCCTCACTGGCTGTAGCCCTCCAGAAAGCAGAACCTGAACCTCACCTGGCCAACACAGTGGTGCTGGGCCTGATGATGAAGGCCTGGAACATTTACAAGTGAAGATGTGTGTACAGAGGGATAAACTTTGGGCCACATTGTGACATACTACAGCTTCTATGATGAGATGTTTTCAATGCTTTGTTTCTGGTTTGTGTGTGTGTGTGTGTGTGTGTGTGTGTGTGTGTTATTTTGGGGGAGAGACTGGAAGTGTGAAGGGTGGATATTACGTTATAGGGAATAGGACTAGGGTGTATGATGTGAAATTCACAAAGAATCAATAAAAAGTTAAAAAGTATGTACAAATAAGCAAAGAAAATGAGTTATGAGAGATGCCATCATTTATTTTTCTTTCCTTTACCTAATGAAGACTTTGTGTTGCTGTGTAAATTGCTCCTACTCATCCTGTAGCAGAATTTGAAGTATTATAACTATAATAAATTAATTCATATGGAAATAATTTTAAATTTTATATCACTTTTTATATATAAATATAAATTTTTATATACAAATACAAATTTGTAGAGCAACAGGGAAAAATTTTAATTATAGTCTGGTATTATGGAAATTTTCAGTAAGTAAACTAAAATGCAGTTACTTATTTGTTTCCCCAGCATACCAGCTTATATTGATTAATACAACTTTACCATAAAATTCATAGAAAAATAAGATTTCACAAAAAATGCTACAAATAAATGTATGAGTTGTTTTTGACCCATGTTCTCACTTAAGAAAATTTACTACTCTCTCCTACCCAGCCCGAGTTCATGAGCTTTAAGTACTAAAATCCCTGAATCCAAAAATGTCAAAAGATTATTTTTGTATGTCGGAAGATTCAAGCCATGCCTCTTAAAAATGTAGAACTTGTTTGTCTCTAAGGTTGAGTGCATTTTGGAATAGCTTTGTGTCAGCTACAAATAACCATCTTTTCACACCCTAGCAACCAGGCTCTGTTTGAGCACAAGTTTTTGAAGAATTTCTTTCACTGGATTTTCCCCTTCTTTGCACCCATCAAATTCCCTGGCATCAGAATTTTATGAAGAAATGGAGGGAGGGGAGTGCGGGGATGGATGGAGAGACTAGGGGAGGAAACTTTAAAAATCATACAGTGCAGTGTTCCGTGGGTGAAAAGTATATGAAAGAAAATGTACACCTGCTTTTTATGCATGCTGGGCAATGCAATCTTTCACTAAACAAATTTATTGGTTATAAAGACTCCAGTGGCCTTGCCCATTAGTTCCTTTTTCTGTGTATAAACAGAAAAGAGGAGATTATTTGAGAATGAGCCACCTAAAGTCTCCTGCTAATATGTTGCCACAGCAACCAAAGTTCTTGGTATCTAAGAAAAGACAGATGTCTTTATTTCAATCAACATGAAGTACATATGGAAGGAAAAAGGAAAGAGGGAACAATATTTATCATTTCATTGTTTTAAAATGTGTATTGCCCTAAGATGGCTCTGGTACTCTGCAATGGGTATTCAAGACCTTCATAATATTGCAATCTTTCATTTCTATTAGTTAAATAATTATAGCAAATGCTGTCTAATAACATTTGGCTGAATTATTCATTGACAAAACAGTGATTAATTTCTATAATGATGATCATGTCATTCTACAGTGTATTGGCAAACATAGGATTTAACTTTTCTTAATAGGAGTCATTGTAGCTAAGCGGATGGAAAAGTGATGACAACCAGTAAAGGACCCAAAATTATCCTGTAGTTTTTAGCTTGATGTGGTTGTGAAGCTGTCTGTACTCAGTAAATAACTCAAGCTGTGAATCCATACTACAATAAAGACAACCTAGTATTTCAATGTTTACATAGCAAGGATTAAACATCCTGCAAGAGGAGTAAAAAGTAGAAAAGAATTAACAAAGTCCCCCACATAACCAACTGGGGAAGAATTAGTAAATGTCCCTTCAAAATCAGCTCCTCTTGGCCTCTTTTTCTCTATAAGGAAGAAATGAGCATTCTCTTCAATTCACAGTAATTTATAGTTGTTTATATTCTGAAATACATCAATGATTAACCTTTACCCTATAATTTATAGAAAAAGGGCAATGTAGTGACAATGGCAAATATTGGTTTCATTACAATGATACTAACTTCAGCTAACAGTCTCTCGAACAGGTGACATATCTTGAGAACAGATGCCCAATACAGGTGAAGATTCAGGAATATTCATTGTCATGTATTTAATGCTTTCACATGATTCAGCTACTTGGTTTAATTATATAAAATTTCAATGTAATATGAATTTAATGTTACTGATAAAATATTGGAACAAATACTTTTGATTTTCCAAAGTCTTTCCCAAAGGGTAGCTTCAGAGAGGATATAAACTTTAGTTATAACATAGCAGCTAAGGTGCACGGAAGGATTAGAATTGTGACCATGAGTTTAGGAGTCATACCAATGAGGTTAAACAATACAAATGCTAAGCTCATCAGTCATACGAGGGTTAAGAGTTTCCTCTTACACTAGGTGCCTACATGGTAGCTCCACTAGGGCAAAGTGTCCCACTAACAGGTAACAAAGTCCATGTTCCTGTTCCTTTAGGTATGTTGGTTGAAGGGTACTTATCCTGTACTATATGGCTAAAATCCAGTTATAAGTGAATAGATGCCATGTGCATCCTTCTGAGTCTGGGTTAGCTCACTCAGGATGAGCTTTTCTAGTTCCATCCATTTGGCAGCAAACTGCATGATTTCCTTGTTTCTGATAGCTGAGTAGTATTCCATTGTGTAAGTGTTCCACGGGTTTTTTTTTTTTTTTTATCCATTCTTCAGTTGAGGAACATATGGATTGTTTCCTGTTTCTAGCTATTACAAATAAAGCTGGCATGAACATAGTTGAGGAGATTAAAAAAAAAGAAAATGTACATAACTGTTAACTTGATATGTCTTATTTCATCAATCAAGATGCTGTTAAATCAAAACTCATATGCAATGTTATAGAATAAAATGCATTGAAGTCATAAATAAAAAATGCTATGCTCACCACAGGAGAACATGTTTTTTAGTAATGTTTTCTTGGAGTAGTAGTTTATTCGCATTAAAAAGATGTTACTCTCTTCCAGAATCTTTGTATATTCACTTACCTTTTTATAATCAATAAAAATCCTAAAGTGCCCTTGAACTATAAGTCTTCTTGCTGCAGCCTCTAAGGTGATGGACTTAGGCTTGCATGCTAGTACGTATAAAATGTGTGTGTGTGTGTGTGTGTGTGTGTGTGTGTGTGTGTGTGTGTGTGTACTGTGGCAATACATAACATACATATATAGCCTGAGAGTTCATGACCCTGGTCATATAGTTTTGAAATGTTGGCATTTATCTGCTTTTTCATGGAAATAATTACAATTTGGCTATATTTTATCACATATGGTATACTTAAAGTGTTAAGCAATATTAGTCACCTGTTTTATATTATACTTGTATTACTTAGTACACAAAATATTTTACAGATCATATTTTGCTATTACTATTGAAAAGCTTGGACTACCATGTTTACTGCTGTAACCCAGGAGTGTTCCATGAGAGTTCCAAAGGCCCTCTGGAAATTCCTCACATTGACATGGCATTTCAAATTGCCAGAATCTACATTTGGATATGTATGATTTTACTACAAAAAATGTCGAAGTCCATGCAGCCAAGTAATTCTTTTGGCTGCCCATCAGAGAATCTGTGGATTGCATATTTCTATTCTAGGGCTGGAACTATTTACCTTTTAAAGAATATAAGAAAATAAACTCAAGCTGCCTTCAAACTATTACTTTTGAGAGCAGACGTTATCTATATGGAAGACTTTTAACAAAACAGCTGATGACTATTTAGGATTTATAGCATGTTAAGGGGTATATTATCATTATTGTAAGGAAAACCTTAAAAAGTAAACAGGATGCATCCCTCCATATAGCATTGCCTTTGAGAAGAGTTCAATGAAATCCTTTTCTATTGGTCAGAATTGCCTCAAGACAAGCTAATCTAAACATTTCTCTTGAAGAAACAAGTCAAATCATTTCTGCTATTATCTTAGTTGCTTTTGTAACTTTGAGTGAAAACAGATGTGAGAGAAAACCAGTTAAGTTGGTTTGAATGATCTATCAACTAGTACTGAGATTTCATCATCTTATATGTATGTACATATGCACCTGTGTGTTCATACATGTGCATATGTGTGTACATGTGTATGGAGGTCAAAAATCAACCTTGGCCTGTTCCTAAAGGCATTGCACATGTGGCTGCTATGTCACATGTACATCAGTAGGTGGCAGAGAGGAGAGAGACTGTGTCAACATTTAGTGTTAAGACCTATGAACACCTGAATGATCAGTAGCTTAATATTTCCCTGAAAAAACAAGCCTGAGACCACCCACAGTAATAGGGAACTTTCTTTCATAGGATGAGTAGGGAATCCATACTTGTACCTTTACCTGCTGTTGAAGTGGTAGCACCAATTCTCTCCTTCTGCCCCTGTAAGGGTGCTATCCGAATGTCCATCTAAGTACAGGTTTAAGTGAGAATCAGAGTTTGGGAGCTTGACTGAAGGTTGTAGCAGGGAAGCACAGCAACTCATATATCCATCACTGAAGACTGGTCCTCCTCTATCAGGGAAGGTAGCCCTCTTTGACAAACTGTACAGCTTGGGGAGGAACACACATGGAGCAATGAGGGAGAAGGCAACACCTGTGTAGACAGCCAGATTATCATATCTGCCCTGATGGTCAGCGGGATGATAGACATCGCAACCAGATGAAGACAATAATCACACAACTCATTGAACAAGAAGTCGAGCTTTTGCCTACCTAGAGCCTTCATCCCCTAAGAGTATTATTCATTGGACTGGAAGGTATTCTGTACACTGTCAAAGAATAAAGGTAAACACTAATTCAGATACAAACCCTTTGATTTATGATGATGACCTCCCTGTGAGATAAACTAGTGCAATAATGGCACAAACCTTATAGGAGTAACCAAGCAATATCCAACTAGACTTAAGGCAAACTCCACAAGATAGAACCCATATCCAACATCACTCAGGTTGCCAAGAACTTCAGACCAGATAGGACAAGGACCAGGAGAAAACGAAATGCTACTATTCTGCCATAGGAAAGTAGCCATTAAATAATATCTAACAAGATTTTTCTATACCCAGGGCTTTGCTCAGCCATCATCAGAGAAGCTTACTTCTATAGCAGATGGAAGCAAATACAGAGAACACAGCCAGACAACGTGCAGAGTGAAAGACCTTGGAACACTCAACTCTAAATGGAATGCCTCCTCAAATCCTTCCCTTAAAGAACAATGCAGAAGAGGAGGCAAAAGGAGTGCAAAAACCACAGGGAATAAAGGACACCAAGGAATTAAAACCTAAACACAGCAGAATGGACACACATATGAACTCATAGGGACTGTGGCAGCATCCATAGCACCTGTGCAGGTCTGTATCAGATAGAGTCTCAGGTGAGTGGAAAAGTGGACAAAAACCCTATCCCTCATTTACAGCTATCTCCAATTAACAACCATTTGGAAAACTTAGTTCTCTTCAACAGAGTCTCACTGGGAATTCCCATTGGGAATGCAAACCACTCTTTTTTTTAAATATTTATTTATTACTTCAGGTTACATCTCCATCTCAGTGTCCTCTTTCCACCCCTCCCATTCTTAAAAGCAGGCCAAATACCCAGAAGTAGATGGCTAACCTAAAACAAACTCAACAACACCTTTTTTGTTTGTTTGTTTTTGTCATTACGGGTCCTTTGCATATATATTATAGCTTCTAGTTTTGTGGTTTTTTTGGGATTCCTGTGTGTACGAATGTGTGTGTCTCTACATCTGTATGTGTTTCTTGTGCTTTTCCTTGGGCTCTTTTTTTTCTGTTGTTTGTTTTCTATCATATTTTATTTTATTATTATTCTTTAGATGACTAATTCTTTTCCAAGAAGAAACAAAAAACGATTGTATTTGGATAGGAAGGAAAGTGGAAAGGATCTCAGAGGATTTGGAGAAGGGAAAACCATATTCAGAACATATTGTTTAAAAAATCTTCTTTGAATAAAAGAAAAATAGATGGAAAAGTTACAAATAAAGAATCAAAGATTTGCTGAATGTGGTGGAATATGCCCTTAATCCAAGCATTCGTGAAGCAGAGGCAGGATGATCTCTGTGGGTTCAATGCCAGTCTGGTCTACACAGCCAGTTCAAGGACAGCCAGCCCTAAATAGAAGACTCTGTCTCAAACACAACAAAACAGAAACAAAACCAAAAAAAGAGACAGAGTTTTATAACAAATGCCAGAATTGTCTGGACACAGAACCAGAACCCACTTCTCAATATTCTTATCGATAAGGCTGCAGATGCTAATTATATCAGAAAACTCCTTAAACTATCACTAATCATCAATAACAAGGCACAGAGATTTTGAGTAATAACTATTTAAACCCCCAAAATTAGTATTAATTAATTGGGAGTTGCACTAATTTTCTTAATATTCGTCTGGGTTTTTTCTTATTTTTCATTAAAACAAAGTATTTGGATTATGGAAAGAAAAAATTCACGATATTTAAATTGGGTTAAATATCATGTGACTTCAATTTCAGGTTGTAGCATACATAATAGATAATATGGAAATAAGTATTTGGGAAGGCACAAAATGATTTTTAGGAACTCTGCCTACAATGTGATAATCTCCTTAAGGTGATCACCATCTTTACGGAGACTGAAATTGTTATTCTTTAATTTGTTCCCTCAAAGCCTCTTCCATCTGTTATATCCATTCACAGAGAAATGAACTTGCAACCACATGTTCACACACATGCATATACCACATACACAAATATTAATACCTACAAATAGTCACACCCTATGGATTGTACAAATTATGATTTAAAATACTTAAATGCACACTTTCCTTTAATAAAATGCTTTAAAATTGAGAACATAGGCATGCAATTAAAATGTAATGTTTAAGACAATTTACAAAAATTGCACAATCTGATCCAAAATTTCTCAACATTTCTTTAAATAAAAATCTAATCTTCCTTAGTTCTGCTTATAAAGCTCTTATAATCTGGTTCAAATATTCTCCCAGTTTCTCCCTATCAATACTCTTCCCTAAACAGTTTCTGACAAACAACCTAGGTTGTACTGTAACTAATTTCTCACTTCTTAAGTATTCCTCATTTGTTGCTTCCCCAGTAACAATTCTCATAGTCTACAAACACTGAATGAATGGAGGAACAGAAAGATGCTGAAACTCTTGACATGGCAACACTCACATCCATATTAACAAAATATAAGGTTTTCTCTCCCCTTCCTCCACACCTTCAAAAGCTGAGAATACAGCTCACGAATAAAATGCTTCAAAGTTCTTGGTTTCAAATTTACCACTACAAACAATAACAATTAAAAAAAAAAAAAACCTTTCTGGTATATGACTTAGCACCAAAAGTCTTTTTCTTTTTCCTTTGTAATTTTAACATACTAGAAAAAAATATTTTGAGAAGTGAGTCTGATCTCCTGAATAGAGTCAAGATGTGGTACTTAAATTTACTGATAAAATATATGGAATCATCTAAGAAGTGTTTTGGAGGAGGGAGAAAGGCATGTGCTTTTGAAAATAACTGTTACCCAAGGCTTTAAGCTTCCTTCACTTCACAAGTAATTTCTCAGTGAACACACTCATATTTTGAATCTTTGGATTTGGGAAATCAAATTATTACTAGTCTGCTGACTAAATTACTCTCTCCACCTGCTAGTACATTGTGATGATTATTAGAGTCCTCACTTTATATTAGCAAAAATTATAAATCACACCATCCTTAAATTCAGTCTGACTGTATAAAATTTTATCAAAATAAATATTTGTACCAGATTTGTCTATCTTAGAAGTGAGGCAAAATATGACTCAGAATTTAATCAAGATGAAATTAGAGAGCAATGAAGATCACAGTATCCAATACAGTGTCTTGGTAGCCACATGTCATTTGGATATTTTTGGTTCAAACTGTTAAGAACAAAGAATTTTCTGCTTTCATGCAGAGCCAAACAGTGGGCACATTTATGATGTTTTTTAATTAGCATGACTCAATCTGAGTCTTGAACTCTTGGAATAATTTCAATACTATCAGTGCATTTGTAATTGGCTGTGCATGACTTCTTTCTTGTTGCAGAGCACACTAGACCTGAAGTCACAGAATAATAACTGATTTCATCTAACAATCAAAACTTGATCTCTAAGTTACTTGTAAAGTTTATTAAAAACACTAGTAAGACTGAAACAAAGAAACCATGGTGAAGTTCTGTCAGAATCCTTCATTTGCACTCTGTATTGTTATTAAAATGAAAATTGCACTCATTGTGTTTTCTACTTCATTAGTGTAAACTTAAGAGTTAAATCTTTTTAAGCTATGTATTACTCGTTAGATATTCCAATGCTTCTTATTTATATGAAGAATTGTGCTGATGCTAGATACAAACTCTTCACTTTAAATCATCTGCCCTTAAAAGTTTCCTCCACATAATGATAGAAGCACATTCACTTAAGGTTACATGCCAGCTTGTATGTTCTTTCACTTAGCTTGTTCACTCTTCTTCATGTACCCATGTAACAATAATTTGGAAGGTGTCTACTTCTATTGCTGGATTCTACACAGCATGTGGATGCAGCATATACCTTTTGTGAGTTACCATATCAATAGGTTCAGGATCTTCCTCTTCCTCTGTTCATTTTTTTTATAATTATATTTATTACTTCAAGTTACATCAACATCACAGCCCCTCTCTCCACCCTTCTCAGTCCCACCTTTCCACCCTCTACTCCCTCTCTCCCTATCCTACTCCTCTGGTATGGGGTGCTCCCACATCTCAGTACCCTCAGTTCATTAGTCATATGAGGGCTAAGAGCTTCCTCTTGAACTGAGACTGATATGGCAGCTCCACTAGGGCAAAGTGTTCCACTAATAGGTAGCAAAGTCCATGCTCCTGTTCCTTTGGGTCTGTTGATTGTAGGATAGTTATCCTGTACTACATGTCTAAAATCCAGTTATAAGTGAGTAGATGCCATGTGCCTCTTTCTGGGTCTGGGTTAGCTCACTCAAGATAAGCTTTTCTAGTTCCATCCATTTAGCAGCAAATTGCATGATTTCCTTGTTTCTAAATACTACTCAACTGAGTAGTATTCAACTGTGTAAAGGTAGCACAATTTTTTTTTAATCCATTCTTTGGTTGAAGGAGAACTGGGTTGTTTCCAGTTTCTAGCTATTACAAATAAAGCTGAGGGGGTCGGGGAATCAAAGATGGTGGCAGATGACACTGACACATTTTGGGCACAGGGAAAATAGCTACAACATCACAGAAATATATATATATATATATATATATATATATATATATATATATATAATTATTTATTACTTCAGGTTACATCTCCATCACAATGTCCTCTTTCCACCCCTCCCAGTCCCGCCCTCCCACCCTCTACCCCCTATCCCTTCCATCCCACTCCTGTGGAGTGGAGTGTCCCTACCTAACAGTCCCCCACCCCAGTTCAGCAGTCATATGAGGGCTGAGCCTCCTCATACACTGGGGGCCTACAGGGCAGCACCAGTAGGGCAAAGTGTCTCATTGACAGAACAAAGGTCAATGTTCATGTTCCCTTTGGTGCATTGGTTGTAGTATAATTATCCTGTACTATATGGCTAAAATCCAATTATAAATGAATAGATGCCATGTGCATCCTTCTGAGTCTGGGTTAGCTCACTCAGGATAAGCTTCTTAGTTCCATCTATTTGGCTGCAAATTGCATGATTTCGTTGTTTCTGATAGCTGAGTAGTATTCCATCGTGCAGATATCCCACAGTTTTTTAATCCATTCTTTGGTTGAGGGACATCTGGGTTGTTTCCATTTTCTAGCTATTACAAATAAGGCTGTTATGAACAAGCTGAGCAACAACCCAGAAGCGCCATTCCACAAAGGTTTTACCCGCAAAACCAGGGACTAGTGGAGGTCCCTGGGTGGGACTCCCAGGTACTCAGGGAAACAGACCTACCAGCTTCAGAGCAGAGACTTGGGGCCTGGAACATAGGCCAGTGGTGCGTGACAGAGGCCTGGGGGCCTGGAGTAGAGGACAGCAATGTAGAGCCTGGTGCTGAATAGATGCTGGCACAGAGCCTGCCACGGAAGCAGACACGAGCCACTCAAATACCCAACGAGTAGCTTCAAGCCCCAAACAGAGGTACTCACCAGCCTCCAGAGCACCCAGCTTCCATGCCGACATTCCATTCAGGAGAACTGCTGGATCACCAAGATTTATCTCCAGCTGAGCGGTGGTCTGGGAGGTGCAAGTATATCTGGGCTTACCCAGAAAGGTGTTGGACATATAGGTCCTTCTAATGGATACAAAAATCACGTGGAAGAACATCGCATCCAGACAGGGCAGAGGGCTGTTCTTTTTGCACCAGTACAGTGTCCTGCAGGTCTAATCACTGAAAGGTCTTGGGAGGCAGCCCCAACTGCTGGATAGAGGTATCTCCTCGCTTCCTGAGTGCCCAGCATTCACACAGTCACTCCAACACCCTAATGAGGACCATCAGTCCCACTGAAACGGTAAGTTCAGAGCAGACTGAAAGGAGGGTGGTCAAGTTATAAGACTGCAGAACGCCACTGAGTCCAAGACTAGCAGATAGGTTGTGATGTTCATGTCTGAGCCAATGCACCTTGCCCCATCTTGGCAGGATACCCTATCTTCAGCATCTACAGTTCCTGTGTGGGAGCAGCAAGTTCTTGGCCTTTGTGCATTGCCTGAGTGATACAGACTACAAGGGTTTACTGCTTAGGGCTGAGAGCCACAGAGATACCCTGAGGACCACCTAGAAGGAGCCGCTTGGGGGAATCATGAACCTCGGATCAGACAATGAGCGGCAGGAGATCTGTGGCTCTTGTCTACAATTCATGGTCCTCTGAGCCCCAACAACATCACTAGGAAGACCTGCTAGAACCAAAGACCCAGCAGGCTCGAAAAACTCATCTCACCCAATCCCCTACCTGAGTCCCCAATTGGGACACAATGGGAAGGGGTTAACTCCAGGGGGCCCACCGAACCACAGCCCCATCTCAAGACCCCACCTAGTTTGTGTTAAGCTAACAACCACCAAGATTATACGGACTCTACACCAAAGCTCCCTCCTTGGCACCAGGTCAAGGAAACATCAGGAACAATCAGCTTAGGACAACCAGATGGCTAAAGGTCAGCGAAAAAACAAATCTGACAAAGATCAGGGAAATATGACTCAAACAAAATACAGCAATGCTAATACAGCAAACCCAGACCATTCCACCACAGCTGAAACACATGAAAATGATGACAAATCTATAGTAGGAAAATGATAGAGACCTTACAAGAAGAAGTGAGATCCCTGAAAGAATACAAAGAATCTTCAGTTTCTCAAATGAAAGCAATGTAGAATACCATTAGAGACCCCAAAGCCAACTCAGCCAAATATGAATGGGAAAGAGATAAGGCTATGAAGGATGTGAATGAATGGCAGACAAAGTCATCTAAATTGGAGCGGGAAATGTTTAAAAGGTCTAAAAGCTTTCAAGACTTGAAATTGGAAATGAAAGCAATAAAGAGATCACAAGCAGAAACAGTCCTGGAGGAGGAAAACCAAGGGAAGAGAGCAGGAACTACAGATATGAGTATCAAAAATAGGATACAAGAGATGGAAGACAGAATCTCACGTGTGGAAGATTCAATTGAAAAAAATCAGTACAACAACCAAAGAAAAAGAGAAATCTATAAACATTCTTACCCACAACATCCAAGGAATCAAGGACTCAATGAAAGACAGAACCTAAGAATTATAGGTATAGATGAAAGAGAAGACTCCCAACTCCAAGGTCCGGGAAACATCTACAACAAAATCATAGAAGAAAACTTCCCAAACTTAAAGAAAGAGATGACGATAAAATTACAAGACCAATCTCCCTCATGAACATAGATGTAAAAATACTTAATAAAATACTGGCAAACTGAATCCAAGACACATCAAAAGTATCATACACAATGATCAAGCAGACTTCATCCCAGGAATGCAGGGATGGTTCAACATATGAAAATCCATCAACGTAATTCATCATATAAACAAGCTGAAAGAAAAAAACTACACGATCCTCTCACTAGATGCGGAAAAAGCATTTGACAAAATCCAATACCCCTTCATGCTAAAAGTCCTGGAGAGAATGGGCATACAAGGACCATACCTAGAAATAATAAAGGCTATATACAGCAAGCCAGTAACCAGCATCAAATTAAATGGAGAGAAACATAAAGCATTTCCTCTAAACTCAGGGACAAGGCAAACATGCCCACTTTTGCCATATCTTTTCCACGTAGTACTTGAATTTCTTACTACAGAAATAAGACAACTAAAGAAGGTCAAGGGGATACAAATTGGAAACAAAGAAGTCAAATTATCCCTATTTGTAGATGATATGATAGTATGCATAAGCGACCCCAAAAAGTCCACCAGAGAACTCTTACAGCTGATAAACACCTTCAGCAAGGTGGCTGGATACAAAATTAATTCAAATAAATCAGAATCCCTTCTTTATACAAAAAATAAATGAAAGAAATTAGGGCAACAACATCCTTCACAATAGCCACAAACAATATAAAATACCTGGGGGTAACTCTAACAAAGCAAGTAAAAGACCTGTATGACAAGAACTTCAAGTCCAAGTGGATCAAAGACCTGAACATAAGGCCTGACACCCTAAATCTATTAGATGAGAAAGTGAGGAAAACCCTCAAACTCATCAGCACAGGTGACAACTTCCTGAACAGAACACCAACAGCTCAGGATCTAAGACCAACAATCAATAATGGGACCTCATGAAACTGAAAAGCTTCTGTAAGGCAAAAGACACTGTTATTTGAGCAAAATGGCAACCTACAGATTGGGAAAAGATCTTCACTAACCCCACATCTGACAGAGGGCTAATATCCAAAATTTACAGATAACTCAAGAAATTAAATGCCAAGAAACGAAATAATCCAATCAAAAAATGGGGAACACGGCTAAACAGAGAATCCACAAAGGAGGAAACCCTAATGGCTGAGAGACACTTGAAGAAATCCTCAGCATCTTTAATCATCAGAGAAATGCAACTCAAGAAGACTCTGAGATTCCATCTCACACCTTTTAGAATGACTAAGATCAATAACTCAAATGACAGCACATGCTGGTGAGATTGTGCAGAAAGGGGAACACTCCTCCATTGCTGGTACAATCACTGTGGAAATCAGTCTCATGATATCTGAGAAAACTTGGACTAGCTCTACCTCAAGACCCAGCCATACCACTTCTGGGTATACACCCAAATGATTCCTCACCAAATCTCAAGGATGTTTCCTCATCTATGTTCATAGCAGCTTTATTTGTAATAGCTAGAAACTGGAAACAACCCAGATGTCCCTCAACTGAGGAATGGTTTAAAAAAAAAAAAAACTGTGGTACATCTACACAATGGAATACTACTCACCCATCAGAAACAATGAAATCCTGCAATTTGCAGTCAAACGGATGGCTCATTCTGAGCAAACAAACCCAGACTCGGAAGGGTGCACATGGCATCTATTCACTTATAATTGGATTTTAGCTATATAGTACAGGATAACTATACTACTACCAATGCACCCAAGGGAACAGGAACATAAACTTTTTTTCCTGTCAATGAGACACTTTGCTGTAGTGGTGCTGCCTTGTAGGCCCCCACTGTATGGGGAGGTTCTTCTCCCTCATATGAGTGCTGAACTGGGGCAGGAGACTTACAGGTAGGGACAGTCCACTCCAGAGGAGTTGGATGGAAGTGACAGGGGGTAGAGGGTGGGAGGGCAGGAATGGGAGGTGTGGGAAGTGGGCACTGTGATGGAGATGTAAACTGAAGTAGTAAATAAACATTTAAAAGAGCAAGCATATTGTCATATTAAATAAGAAAAATAAAATAAAAGATTTTCTATGCTGACAGAAGACAAAAGCAAACAGGAGAACAATACTTAAGTAAGAAAAAAAAGAAAGGAATCAAAATCCATGATAATAAGTATAGATTACAAATTTATAAAAATATTAATAAAAATATATAACAATTAAAAATATCTATATGCAACCAACTAAATATATAAAATATCATTGGATTAATGAGAAAGACAGCTTCAAGGACAATAATACTTGAAACTTCATCACTCCCTTCCATAGATTTTCCAGACAGAAAATTAAACACCTGAGTTGAATATCACAAAGAAAAAGAACCTATTAGGCATTTAGAAAACATTTCGCCCAACACCAATGAGTTGTACACTCTTCTCATTAGTGCATGGTACATCATCCAGAATGGATCATAGGTTAAGGCACAGAGTTTCATTAATTTTGTTTTTAAAATTCAAAATATAAATTATAACATGTCTTCTCAGGCTACCATAGAATAAGACAATAAATTAACAACACAAAGAATAATAGAAATGTACAAATGTATGGAAATTGACTAGCATGCTTCTAAATGATCATTATGTGTTTGAAAATATAAAAGAGAAATAGAAAGAAGCTCCCAAATAATTTGAAAATCAAAATGCAATATTAGGCCAGGCACAAATACACATACCCATTATCTCAGCACTCAGGAAACTGAGAAAAGAAGATGACTGTGAGTTCCAGTACAGCATTGCCTAAATGTATGTTTTAAAATGCATTTCTAAAATGTTTTGAGAAGGACTATAGCAATAAATTGTATTTACCAAAAAAAAATAGGTTTCAAGTAAACAACCATACAACACACATAAAATATTTACTAAAGAAATAAAAAATACTGACTGGAATATAGAAGGAAATAAAGTCTGGAGATAAATTAAACTAAAACAAAAGATGCAAATGATCAGTAAAACAAAATTGGATATTTGAAAGTATATATAAACTTGAAAAGCTTTTGTGTATTATTAAAAAAAATGTGGTGGAAACCAACTAAAGAAAATCCAAAAGAGTGAAAGAGACAACACCACTATGTAGTATGAATAAACAATTAGAAAGAAAAGATTTATTTAAGTAACATAATTTTAAATATCACTAGATAGTATAAACTATTTTCTATAAATCTCAAAAAATATCAATTCTCTATGCTAAAATCTATCATTGATGAAAGAAACCAAGAAGGAATAGATAGATGGAATGGTATGCCATCTGATGAACACTCAAAAATGTTCCTGTCAATTCACTAACTGACTACAATAACAACAGGTGCTCTTAAATAAGGTTTCATGAAGAAAGACTCAACGGAAGTCAAGCACATATGTAAAATATTATTGGATTAAAGTAGCAACACTTCCAGTGCAATGATAGTTGAGACTATTGCATCATTCCCTTCCATGTGAATTTATGAATGGAGTCGAAAGCCTGGTTGCTCACTTAAATTTGATATGGGCCATTCAATACTGGCAAAATCCTTCATTATTAGAGCACCTAAGTCATATCAAGAATAAAGTCTTAATATTCCTAAGTAAGTTAATATTTGAACTGAGAAATTAAAATCCAGGAAAATAAAGACCCCTAAGGAGAAACAGAAGTAAAAGAAAAAAACAAAACAAAACAAACATGATTCATAGGAGTCACATAACTTATCCAAGGGAGAAATCAGACAATATTTACCTCTTTTGAAATAAATATGTCAACACGACATTTAAAAATGAATGTATTTGTATTTTCTAAATTTTTTATTTACTAAAGTATAACTATACTTTGTAATGACTCTAAGCTAAGTAAGTTGGATTTAGTTCTAGAATTTTAAACAAATAGTAACATGCAAATCAGTTCTTTACATTCAAATGATGACTGTGTGATGGAAATTTTGGCACTGCTTAAATATAGCCCAAGCGTATTGATGATAATTTAACTACGTTTATTTCATATGTATGAAGGTTGGGCCACATGTATGTGTCTGGTATCTGTGGAGACCAAAAGAGGACATTTTATCTCCTGCAAATGGAGTTAGGATGGCTAAGAGTTGCCATGTGGGTGCTGTGCACTGAACCATGTCACTAGAAAGAACAGCCAGTTCTCTCACCGCCAAGACAACTCTCCAGTCCCTTGGTGATGATTTTTGAGACAGTTTTTAGATTTAGTACCTGACAAGATAATCTAATTCTTATTAATCTGTGCACAAATAATAAGATGAAGACCATATGAATGTAAGATTATATTTCAAATATATCAGTTATGGTCAAAATTGTTACAATATTCTCTAATCTAGCCTATTAGGATTCATAGGTTAAGATCAACAAAATACCTACATCTATAACATTGGCTCCAAGTGAACTCATGATTTGACTATTACATAAGTAATATTTATCACCTTGGGCTGAAATCTGCAATATAAGGATGGTACATATTACATATTAGTATAGAAAACAGGGTACAATTTCCTGTGATTCCCCCATTCACTGGCTAAAAGAATCTGGTGGAAAGTATTGGCGAATATAATAAGCTATTATGAAAGCATAAACCAAATGAGATGACACTTTCAATAAGGGCTCAATTGAAGTAGTGATTATTAGATAAAGATAATGTCAAAAGCTTATGCTGACTGACAACTACTAAACCATGATCTTACCTATCAAAACACGGATAACAAAGCACTGTGCACTGCAAACAGGTTATACCACATGTGTTTGGAGCCAGTATCTTCTCAGTAATGGAAACTTAACAAATCAGACATTGTCTAAAGAATCTATGAAGAAATTTATTATCATATTTTTCCTAATTGCAAGGAAGAGTCATTTTGAATACTTTTGTTTCTAAAAGGAATCAAAGAAATCCATTTCAATATTGCTTTATCCCTTTTCAATAATTATCACCAAACAAAATGCCAACCTATAAAAACTAAATCAGAGAATTACTCTGAAATATGTGAAATATGTATCACAATAGTTATGCCAAATGAGTCCAATAACATATGATTAATGGGAAGCATAAATCCTCAGTTTTTGAAAAGGCTAGCTAGCGTGCCTAAATATTTGGGATATTAACAGTAACAACTGTAGATGAAACCTTGATTTTTAGAAAGGTATTTTCTTCTTGACTGCTACAAAAGTCATTTTTATTCAACAATAGAATAGAATTTACTCTACTTTGGGGATATCATAAATGGAACCTGAAACATAAGGTGCACGTTACTTACTCACAATATTCATTGACTTGTACAAGCTCTTTTTTCTCCTTGGACATTTGCTAAGCAGAGCTGCTGTGCTTAGAATTGATTTTGCTGTCTCAGCCACACAAGGGCTCAGAAGCTACTTAGCTTTGATTTGAATGAACAGCTTCCTAGTTGGACACATTGGATTTAGGCTCAGATCAATAAAAGATCTTCTGTGTTCTTTCTCTTTCCTTTCAGAGCTCACAAAAGAGAGTTAAATTTCATTTATCTTTTCACTTGCCACAGTGGGATCTTTAGCAATACAGTTCTGGCCTGACCGAAGAAACACAGTGACAATTTGGCAAAGGAACAAATGAGAATTGTCTATTTCCCATTTTCGCACCCCTGAAAACCAGTTACCGTGGGCACATATAGAAATTACTGAACTTCAGCTATTTGTCTTTGCTGTGGTTTGAGATCACAAGTCCTCCCTTATGAAATGTTTTGTGAACTCCTGCAGAATCTTCTGTGGATAACTCCTGAGTTACATGAAAAGAAGCCAATTTGATTAAAATTAAATAAATTTGAGTGGACTAAGTCAGGAAGTTTTCAGAATTTTGAATAATGCTATTTACAGTGAAAAAAGATTTAGAAAATAAAATCTGTTCTATTCATAAACATATAAATAAACTACCTTTAAGATATCTACCAGATTTTATGGATTCTAATGGTAGAATATTGCCAATAGCCACATAAACGGGAAGGTACCCAATCTTGCCCAATGTGACCTATGATTTCCTTTTATGTGACATGTTCAAACTGAAAATAACCAGTCTTAAATTATTGGTAGTCAATAAAAAAAAATAGTCAGATTTTCACCTCAAAAAAACCCTCACAGTTCCTAAGCAGAAAGTGTCTAGTCACTAAGTCCAACTGTGACTGCATACCTTCAATACTAACGGGTACTACTTTCTCATCCATAGCTTTATTGAATGTTAGTGGAGGTTTATGGGGAAAATTAATTTACTGTTTCTGTCCCAGTTTTCTTTCATAATTTCTTTTAGTGATTTAACAAAAATAATATGATATGTTCATGAGACAAAGAACTAGCTAAAAGGAACAAAAAATATGAAAACAATGTTAAAAAAGCCAATTTATCAATAAGAGAAAGATAATAATGAACACTGTATCAATTTGTAGAAGATGTGATCAAGAATTTGTACAAGTAATGAGGTCAAGATGAGTTAAAATACTAACAAACATTATCATCCTAGATTCAAAAATACAACAATAAGCCAATCAAAATGGACAAAGTAATCTTAGGTTTCCACCTGTATGACCTTTCTATTCCAACAAGGAAATAAAGGCAAAATCAAATGGGAGGTATTTATGTGGCAGAGACTGGAAAACAGAAAGATGGAGATTGATAATGTAATTTATGACTTAGACTGAATTAAGGGGAAATGTTTGAGGGATGTCTATTACTAAATATTTTCTAGGAGTTGAAAAAATACACCCAAATATCAACCTATCAGATGCCTATCAGATGGATTTCCCAGAATACATTGATATCTATGAAAAAGTGAAAGACTACAGGTATGAAGATATAGAACTTATGGCTAAGGATTAAAGTTAATTAACTATTTCCTCCATGCTAATGATTCTAACAGTACTTTTAGGTCAAGAATATGGTAAGTGGAAATAGCTAATACATACAGAATTCACTTGGAAGGTTTTTAAGACAAAAAGTTTAGAGAAATTTTGGTCAATGACAACAGCACCAATGTGTGCAAGTGTGTGTGTGTGTGTGTGTGTGTGTGTGTGTGTGTGTGTGTTTGTGTGTGTATAACATAACAATTATATGAAGAGTATATACATTGTGTTAGGTATTTTAAGCAAACTTTTAGAGATGATTTATGATACAAAAGGTGTCATCAGACTAAATGAAAATATTATGCCATAAGAGACTAGTCATCTCAGAGTTTTGGTATTTACAGGGGTCCTGAAACAAATACATCATATAACTTATTTTAGAGAAGTAAAATATTGTAAACACTTAAGGCAAAGTCTTGTTCACAGAAGATTTGGTGTTTACAAAAAAATTTATTTCCCTTAACATTATAATGCAATTTTTAATTTGTATTCTTTATCAGTTTTTCTGCTTCTATGACTTTTCTAAAGAAAACTTTGGAAATCCAAGTCTTTTACATTCACAATTTTCTACCTTGAATCATAAACATCATGGAGACAAGCTCCTAGCAGCAGGTGCTGAGACCTTCACAGCTGCTCTTTCACTTAACAGCACCTTGGGATGTGGTATCAGGCAACACACCAGTCTAGGAAATAGCTTTTACTTCCTGCAGTATTAACAGATTCTAAAGACAGGAACAGATGTTCAGGCAGAAAAAAATAATTCAAGCGTAAAAGTGTTTCCTCTGATGCTTCCATTTACTCTGACCTTCACAATAGACAGATGTAGCTTGCTCCCAACAGAAACACTAGCTCCAAGCATTTAAGAGTAGAAACTAATTAATCCTGAACCTTGGCAAAGACTCTTTCACTAAAAGACATATTCCAATAAGTAGCCTAGCCCAGACATACTGCCATCTTCTTCACCTTGTTCAGTTTGCTGCATGCTGGTTATCTTTGCTCAGTAGAAAATTAAGTCTTGCTCCACTGCATCACAGAATACACTACAATAACAGAGCTAATGGTGAGAGAAAAGTTTATCATCCTTTCCTGTTCAAGGTTATGTTAGTCTCCAATGCATCTGATTTCATGATACCTTGAGAGCAAAGATATACTATTAATGATTATTTGGGACCATCCAACAGAGGAGACAAGAAAAACAGAATTGTCCAACTAAGTGATATCTTATAACTACTACTTCTCCATGTTTAAGAAAGTAATTACAGGATGTGAGCATTGAGACCATTCTTTGAAGGTTGGGGGAGCATCTTTGATGTAATTGAAAGATGTTGCTGAATTCAGTACAGTCTCATGTTTCCCATTAAAAATACTGTTTTTATATTTTTATGTCTTATAATTACTTAACATAAAAGACTTAAGTTTTGCTTTGATTACAAAACTATAAATGTCCACAAACTAGAGTCCATTGTTGCTATCTATCTTTAAACAGCAAGTAACGTTTAGGATGAATTATCTCAAGAGTTGTCTTTACTCATAAAGCACTAGGCATCAGATAATATACACACACATACACACACATTTGGTAAACAATTTATTATCATATGATTTATTCCAGGTTTTAGATGGGAAGTGAGCATATAGAATTAGAGAAAGAATTTTAGTGTAATTTCAATATTGTTAGGTACCAATAAGATAATTAATTCATATTTGCTAATAATTGTGTTCCTTGGAAAGCAATGAAATGATATTGAAAATATTAACTAAGCACGAGTTTCATATTCATTCTAATAAAATACAAAATGAATGGCATCATACATAAAGCATTATACTGAAGCTATAAATAGTAGCAAAGATAAAAAGCCTAAGGCAGAATTTAAACCAAAAAAACAACAAACTTTGTTTCAATTAGAAAAATACAACTTAGTCAACAGCCTAGCTCTGCCAAGACAGGGTAGGCAAGTCCTTCATAATTCCTGCTCTACAACCAATGTTTGTCAGAGAAACGATGCCAAATGGCTGAAGATTGATGCTGTAATGTATGGAGAGAAAATGGGAACTGTCCAGGCAGCCACTGGTATGTCATTTCTTAGTTTTGGAAGCTGCGGGCCCTGCACTTCCTATATAATCAGATATATTTATCCCTCTCAGGTCTCTGAGGTGGTTGAAGAATAGATAGCTAGAGTCTCACAGTTAACTTTTGAGTTGTTTAGGAATCAAGAGGGTGTTCTGGATCTAAGAAGATATTTTTAAAATTGTGAGGAAAGTTAGTATGAAAGCTGAGTTAGATATAGAACTTCAAACTCATGGAGATGGTTAGATAGTAGAATGTTAAAGTCAAGGGCCAAATACATATGGACTGGACATTGGGAATGTATGCTAAGCCATATAACTCTCATAACTGTGGCCTATTTATTTCTGTTGTTTTGTATTGTATTTATTGTTATAAGAGAAAGAACCATTTGTTGGATTGAAAGGGGGAGCTGTTGGGGGGGAAGATCTACCTTAAACTAAATAAAAAAGGGTAGAGGATGGGGGGGTTGAGGGGGAAAAGGGTGGAAGGGTGGGACAGGAGGGGAGAGTAGGGAAAGAATTGTGACTGAGATGTAACTTGAAGAAGTAAAAAATAAATTATTTTTAAAAAATAAAAAATTAAAAACTGAATTAATTATATATACATAATTGGATATGTGTATTTAAATTATGAAAATCACATTTTGAAAAATGAGAGACACATCGTATCATAATGCTCTAGATCAATCAAAAAAGCATTCAGATAAAATAATATATTCTGCACATAATTTATTTTTGCATTTGTCTCATAAAGGAAACACTTTGGAAATAATCTTCCATGAGCAATCAAAATAAATAATGTAATATTTGTCTTGTAAAAAAAAGAAAAATACAAGCTTAAAAATTATGTAAGAGTAAGTTTTCTACACACCTTTAATTACAGTACTCCAAAGGCTGAGGCAGGCAGATCTCTATGAGTTCAAGGCCACCTTGGACTACAGAGTAAGTTCCAGGACAACCAGGACTCACAGTAAAACCCTGTCTGGAAAAACCAAGTGTGTATGTGTGTGTGTAGTAAGAGTATATATCAATGGAATGGGAAGATGGCTTGGTGGGTAAAGTGCTTGGTGTATCAAAGTAAAAACCTAAGTTCAGGCTCACACATGCATGTGTGCAAAGTAAACTCAGAATCATTTACATAATCACTTCACTTTTGGCTGGAAAAGTAAGTAAATCATGACTACCGTTTGCAGATACATATCAAACAATTTTTACCCTTTGTAGATGACTAATGTCAGAATTCCACATAGACAAAATTAATCCTGAATTCTGCAAGTAGGAGTGAGTGTTTTGATTGAATAGGGAATCTCAAACTGAGTGCATGAGTTGAAGAATCAGAGTAGTCCACAAGTAGGTTAGAAACAAAACAATAGAAACAAGGCATGCTATTAAAATCTCCATTGGAAAGAAAATACTGTAAGGATGGGGAGACAGAGAAGGAGGCTGGTATGGACAGGAATAGAGGAAATAAGTTGTTTTAATTATCCATAGCACACTGATCCTTACTAGGTCTTTTTATTCTTTTTTAATTAACTTTTCATTGCCAAAAAAATCATACATTCTTAACATTTACACCATGCTCTGATAATATAGATATGGTGTGGAATGGGTAACTTGAACTAGCTAGCACATGCATTACTTTACTTATTATTTCCTGTGTTAAGAACGCTAGCAACTACTCTCTAGTTTTTTAAAGAAGACAGAAACATTGTCCTTAGTTACAGTCCATGTGCTGTTAGGCAAAAAGACACTGTCATTAGAACAAATCGGCAGCCTACAGATTGGGAAAAGATCTTCACCAACCCCACATCTGACAAAGGGATAATATCCAAAATCTATAAAGAACTCAAGAAATTAAACACCAAGAAAGCAAGTAACCCAATCTGGGGTCCAGAGCTAAACCAAGAATTCACAAAAGAGGAATCTAAAATGGCCAAGAGACACCTGAAGAAAGGCTCAATATCCTTAATCATCAGAAAAATGCAACTCAAGATGACTCTAAGATTCCATCTCACTCTTGTCAAAATTTACTTCTCCTAATAAAATTTTTGTATCATTTACCAAATACCTGCCTAACCTGAATGCTGTCCCCAAAATACCCTGTTCCTAGCCAGCACTATTCTATTATTTGCTTGCATAGGTCTATAAAGTGTTTGTCACAAAAATATTATAAATTTCCTTATTTTTTAAGTAAGATAAAACAGAATAAAAACAGTTATGCAGAAATAACATAACTACAACTATGAGCAAATACCTTCTGTAGAAGAAAAGTATTTTTGAGTGGAGTTGAAAGTAAATGTTCAGTATATCAAACCTGACAAACATAGATACATATGCAAGAAATATTATTTCCAGAAAAAAATAAAATCAAGTTTAATTGACAGAATTACTATATTCATGAAATAAATAATGCATAATATGAAAAATACTGTAATAAGTATCCAGAAAACATTAATAAATTTTAGCATATTTAGGTTGTCACTTAGAAAAAATAAAATGATTAAAATGACAAAAATTACTGTCAAATTTGAAGAAAAAATTATACACAGTATTTACACAAGAATACATTTAGACAAATGTTAAATTAACAATGTATGTGGTGCAGAGAAATTTCCCCATAAAGTAGTCAAAAAAGATGGAGTCAAATAAAGAACGAAATTAAAAGTAGACTTGATTTGAATGTACATTCATGTGGAAGTAGTTCCATAAAAAAGACATCAAAAGAATGGAGGATACAAAACAAAATATTACAAAACAAAAGTAGCATTTAATTAGAGTCACGTTTTCATTGAATATGTTACCAGAACACAGGGGATTAGAAATTAAGACCAAAGGATCTTTTTAAACATGAACAAACACAATACAACATAACAAGAAACCAATAAAATATCTAAATTTAAATTTAAGTTATTTTTATTTTGTGAGGTGAAAATATAATCTCATTATTTTCCCATGCCTTTTCCTCCCTCCAAGACTACCCACATAATTTTTGCTCTCTTTCAAATTCATGGCCTCTTTTTCTTAAGGGCGTGTGCATTTGTGTGCACAGGTTCCTAAATACACAGCACAGTATGTTCAGTCCTTAAAATACCTGTATGTGTGATTTAAGACTCATGCTTTGCACAATTTTACTTTTGTTTAGCACCTTTTTAATGTATTGAACATAATCAAATAAGAAGTGTTAAGCATAATTTGTGTAATCCCATACTTAAAAAGGAAAACAAATTTGATTTTTAAAAAGCTAGATATTCAATTCAAAGATCAAAGAATAAAAAAATCAAAAACAATCTAAAACTTTTTTAAATGGGGAAGAAATCAATGGTGATAATAGCACGAACAAAACAAGTAGGAAACAGCCATAATTAGAGGGATAGTAAGTAAATAAAAGCAACAGCTGGTTCTTTTTTAATGTTTATTTATTGCTTCAGGTTACATCTCCATCACAGTGCCCTCTTTCCACCCCTCCCAGTCCTGCCCTCCCACCCTCTACCCCCTAACCCTTCCATCCCACTCCTCTGGAGTGGAGTGTCCATACATAACAGTCCCTCACCCCAGTTCAGAAGTCATATGAGGGCCAAGAACCTCCTCATACACTGGGGGCATACAAGGCAGTACCACAGGTGAAAAGTGTCTATTGCCAGTGAGAGAAAACTAAAAAACAAACAAACAAAAAATAAATAAATAAAAAATATAATTATGTCCATGTTTCCTGTGGTGCGTTGGTTGTAGTATAGATATCCTGTACTATATAGCTAAAATCCTACTATAAGTGAATAGATGCCATGTGCATCCTTCTGAGTGTGGTTAGCTCACTCAGGATGAGCTTCTCTAGTTCCATCCATTTGGCTGTAAATTGCATAATTTCATTGTTTCTGGTAGCTGAGTAATATTCCATTGTGTAGATGTACCACAGTTTTTTAATCCATTATTACAAATAAGGCTGCTATGAACACAGATGAGCCACCTTCCTTATGATTCCGTGAGGAGTCATTTGAGTGTGTACCCAGAAGTGGTATGACTGGGTCCTGAGGCAAAGCTATTCCAAGTTATCTAAGATATCACCAGACTGACCTCCATTGTGGTTGCACAAGCCTGCACTCCCACCAGCAATGGAGGGTTCCCCTTTTCCACACCCTCACCAGCATGAGATGGAATCTCAGAGTCTTCTTGAGTTGCATTTCTCCGATGATTAAGGATGCTGAGGATTTCTTCAAGTGTTTCTCAGCCATTAGGGATTCCTCCTTTGTGAATTCTCTGTTTAGCTCTGTTCCCCATTTTTTGATTGGATTATTTGGTTTCTTGGCATTTAATTTCTTGAGTTCTTTGTAAAATTTGGATATTAGCCTTCTGTCAGATGTGGGGTTGGTGAAGATCTTTTCCCAATCTGTAGGCTGCCGTTTTGTTCAAATGACAGTGTCTTTTGCCTTACAGAAGCTTTTCAGTTTCATGAGGTCCCATTTATTGATTGTTGGTCTTAGATCCTGAGCTGTTGGTGTTCTGTTCAGGAAGTTGTCACCTGTGCTGATGGGTTTGAGGGTTTCCCCCACTTTCTCATCTAGTAGATTTAGTGTGTCTGGCCTTATGCAGCAGCTGGTTCTTTGAGCAATCCTGTCCAATAGGGTAGAGTTTTGAGAAAGAAAAAAAGAACCATAAACAGTCCTGGAAGTGAAAGGTTACATAATTACAGATGTGACCAGTGTCTAATAAATCTCATGAGATTGTTATATACATGTTTCATGATGAAACGAGGAAATATGAAATAACCAAGTTGTCTCAAGCAGAGTAGAAAAATCCAGGCCATGGGAGAGAACACATCAGATCAGCATTCGTAGCAAAGCGGGCTAGATTTATACTTTATCTATAGACAGCCTCATTGCTTAAAGTATAAATCTAAACTGTGCTTGAGCACAAAAGATAATCATAATGTGCTCCCTCCTTGGGTTTCCAGCCTCAGTTTCTCTCAACACAATTCACGTGTTTTGTATCTCTGTCACTGAAAACTTTTCATAGTCCTTCAGTATGAGTCAGAGTGGGTCTCCCTCTGCAATGCTCTGAGGTTACAAGTTTACATACAACAGAGTGGTGCATATTCATTAGGGAGCTGAAGTATGAAGACTTTACAGGATGCTATGAAGAATGTAGCAGATGATCATCTAGATAATAGAATACAGATTGTGGAAGAAGTAGAAACTAATTAGGAATAAAAGGCAGTCTTCCTAAATTAAGATATAACTATAGATTGAAAAATATGTACTACGAACCTACACAGACAAAAGTAGGATAAGAAATATGTTTATTTTTAAGTATCCATGGATGATACATAACTATCACTGACAGGGCATGACTGAATAGCTGGCCAAGATAAACTGGTGTAGAACCATTTTATAATGGAACAGTGATTTTTGAAATGGGGTCCAGCAATGTTAATGGAAAAAAATAATAATGATGATGATAAGGTTATGCTGATAGACAAGTAAAAAAACATCTGGTTTGTACCAAAGTGAGGTGACTATCATAAGAGCAACAATTAATCATTCAAAATGAGACATGTCTTAGGATGACAGTGTATAACCTACCTTAGTGTATTTCTAAGTGATAAAGACAATGAATGATATAATCAAAACTGGTCATTGGAAACCTAGACACAGGAGGTAATTTGGAAAGGGAGCAGAAAGTCATCACCAAGAGGCTGGATGAGACTTGCTGCCCACTCTTCAAAGAAGGATGTCAGGACTGAGCACTCTTCAATGACTTAACACACTGTAACCTACAGGACCAGGCATCATCACCCAGACTTCCATGACTAAAGAATAGTGGTTTCATAAAACCCATGAAATAACAGTGATCATCTTTTTCCCTTCCCTTTGTGGCTTGGTAGAGAAACACTAGAGTAATGTTGTGAACACTTGATGAATCCCAAACATGAGAGTTCAGCAAGCACCAGAGCAATTAAGCTTGCTTCAAAAGAAATGCCCTTCTTCCCCATCCTACAAAAACACATGTCAGGCTAAGCGAGGCCAATTTCTAGAGACCATTTGCTTTGTGCTCTTAATTCTGTTTTCATGGTTATATTTTAGTATATGTATACTTATACATATAGTTAGAGAAATTATATTTGTATAAAACACATCATTTCTTGCATTTGACTAATGTTCATAAGTTTAAGGTTTAAAAGAAATTAACAATAAGATGTTTTTCTTTTAATAAGTTACCAGTATATGAAGCTATATATAATTAATTCCTCAATGTGTAAAGATTTATTCTAATCATTTTTGTCCTAAATTTCCAAATTAAAAAATTATATTATGGACCAAGGTCCTTGAATTATATTTAAATTGTTGCTATATGACATATCTGATATGGGATAAATTGTAACAAATTGTGTCACTGTTGGAACAATCAATGTCTGCCAGAGAAATGGGGCCAAACCGCTGAAGATTGATGTTGTAATGTATCAAGAGAAAATGGGAACTATCCAGGCAGCCACTGGTATGTCATTTCTTAGTTTTGGAAGCTGCAGGCCCTGCACTTCCTATATAATCAGATATAATTATCCCTCTCAGGTCTCTGAGGTGGTTGAAGAATAGATAGCTGGAGTCTCATAGTTAAATTTTGAGTTGTTTAGGAATCAAGAGGGTGTTCTGCATCTAAGAAGATAATTTTAAAATTGTGAGGCAACTTAGTATGAAAGCTGAGTTAGATATAGAACTTTAAACACATGGAGATGGTTAGATAGTAGAATGTTAAAGTCAGGTGCCAAATACATATGGACTGGACATTGGGAATGTATGCTAAGCCATATAACTCTCATAATTGTGGCCTATTTATTTCTGTTGTTTTGTATTGTATTTATAGTTATAAGAAAAAGAACCATTTGTTGGACTGAAAGGGAGAGCTGTTGGGGGGAAAAAGAAATACCTTGAAAAAAAAAGGGAAGAGGATGGGGGGTTTAGGGGGAAGAGGGTGGAAGGCTGGGACTGGAGGGGAGAGTAGGGAGGGGATTGTGATTGAGATGTAACTTGAAGAAATAAAAAATAATTTAAAAAGTTTAAAAAAAAAGTAAATGGGAATGAAAATCCCAATTGTGTAATTTAGATCTTTAGCCATAGGTGCAAGGAAAGGGGAAGGTTTCTTATCTTTATTTTGTACAAATACCATTTTTTTTTACAGCACAAAATAACTAGCATGAGGAATAAAGTTATATTTGGCAGCAACACTGGCTGCTGAGATGGCAACAATGAAACTCTGCAACACTTGGGACTACATTCTTCAAAAACACAATAATGAAATAATCACAGCTGGGCAAGACATTAAGGTCACTGAGGCCAGACCTCAGCCCAGTTTAGGAGTCTCTTGACCCATGTCCCTGACAGATGGTTCTCTGACCTTCAACTGAAGTTCAGTGCCTTTTAAAAAGTAAATGTTCTTCACATGAGGAAATTATTAGATTTCAATTCAATGTGTGTCAAAATTTCTATCATTACAATTTTGTCTGTTCCTGATAATTTTGTCATGTATAAGACTCAATGTACATTTTTACTGAATAAAACTTCCCATACTCCCATATATGCCATAAAATAATAGTAATCACCTTTTTCCTTTCTCTTTATGGTTGGTAGAGAAACACTAGAGTAGTGATATCTTGATGAATCCTAAACATGAGAGTACAGCAAGCACAAGAGAAAATTGATGGATGGATGTATGGATGGATGGATGGATGGATGGATAGATGAATGATAGATAGATAGATAGATACATACATACATATCATATCATATCATATCATATTCATATCAAGATTTCTCTTCTTTGGACTGAACATTCCAAGTTTGTAAGCTATTCATGTTTGGCATACATCCCAGAACCTTCATAATCTCAATCTTCTTTTTGCTACACAAGTGTACCCTTCCCAAACCTACTTTAAAGAATGGCCTCCATACATAAAAATTGCATCTAGAAGTGATTTAACTAGTAAGAAGGTGAGGTAATTTTAATTTCTAAATATTGAACTGCCTGGACAAGGCAACAAGGAAGAGAAGTTTAGTGAGGGAAATGTTACATTTAATTACTTTAACCAGGAAGAAAAAAATGCCCTAAACTTAAGGAGATGTAACATGGTTTCATGATTAGCAACAATGTGAAAGTCAGCTTTGCATCCACTGCATGCCATTCCTAAAGCTGATATTAAATTATGATATTTAATTACAAGTTAGTATTTAATTACAAGTTGATATTTAATTACAAGACACAGGCATAAACAAGTATATTTGTTTTCACTGTGAATGGTAAACTCTACAGTGGTAAAATTGTCAGATATAGATACACGGTACCTCAGGAGATGTGCATTATTTCTTGACACCTTCTTGAAAACCAGAATTTGTAGGTTCCGAAAGGTACTGAGCAAAGCTATCACTTTGTTGTGTTACAATGAGAGTTTTGGTTTGCTCGTTTCAGTAATTTCAGACAGAAATTTATATAATCATGATTTCTTACTTTCAGCTGCCAGAAATTAGTAGTTTGATTTATGAAGCTACCTAACTAGAAATATTTTTGTGACTTTCATATTTGAAAGAATGCTTAGATGTATACTATAATTTTAAATTTTTGAAACTTGATTGTGCTCAATATCTGAGAGTATGAAATTTTTCAGTCAGTAAAAACTTTTATTTTGTCTTTCCTTATAATTTGTTTGGCTGGTTGGTTTGTGCTTGGTGACTTAAGTTTTAGATTTTGTCCAAGATGATAGAAAGAATTATTTTTGCTCCATTATTTTATGTATTTCTGTAAATAAAAAAGGGTATCAAATAACCACAATACCATTTTATTGAGACTCTTTGGAATTAATTTCTACCATGCTCTCCGAGTTTGTCAGTCATGCTCATTAAAAAGGAACCCACAAAAACTAATGAGAGCCTCACATCCTTTGTTTCCTTATTAGTTACCTCTGGTTGCTATGATAAAACACCATGACTGAAAGAGCCTTATGTAAGAAGGAGTTTGTCTTATGATTCTAGAGGGAGAGTCTAGAATGATATGGAAGGCATAGCAGCAGGTGGCCAGATTAAGGAGATGAGAGATCATATAGCTAATCCACACAAATGAAGCAAAAAGGGTGAACTGGGAATGGAACTCACAAGACCAAACCCAGTTACATTCACCATCAAGGCTCCAACTCCTAAAGGTTCCACAACATCCACCAAACAGTGCCAACAAGTTGGGTACAAAGCATTCAAATATGGAAGCCTATGAAGTACATTCCTTACTCAGACCATTATAGTTTCCACCATTGAGTCATAATGATATATAGAAAATTCATATACATCTATGGTTATCTTCCAGGAAAACAACTGTATACCCTCTTTTACATAGCTGAGTGTATAATATGAGTTTGTCCTCACAATTTTCACTTTGCTTGACAATCTTACCAGGGCAGACCCTACCTTATGGAAGAAAACTCTCTAGTCTTCATTGGCCACCTATAATTCAGTGGGTGAATTATTTTGAATTCATTTTCAAAGGAAGCTGTGAACTAGGCCACTTTCTCTCAGCAAAAGACACCTGTACTGGCTTCTGTTCCAGTGCTCAACTATTCTCTGAAGCCCAGACGGTTGAAGTAGCAGAGCTTTAGCTTAATAGACATCCTATAATGATCACATGCCTGTGTTTATTTTTATTAGTTTTATTTTCCTGATTCCTAGTGAACTTTTTCTGTGAAAATGAAAAGTTCATATAAGAGAAGAGAAAGTTTCAGAAATAATGACATGTCCAATTGGAGAATGCATGTACTTCTCTTCAGGTTTCATCTTATGCTTGCTAAATTTATGAAACACAATGCAGGATTTTATCACCTGTATAACAGCTGCATTCTAGCATAGCAATAACTTTTTCACCAGTAGACTGAATTTGTCTTGTGAAAGGAATTTCTTCACATACTTATGCCATCTCTTGCAATAAATTCCTGCCACATGACTTTTAGCCCAAATGATTTGGCTGTGGTTTTCCAACTTGATAAACTACCACTCCTAATCTATGGCAAGAACTACTGAGATAGCTTTCCTTGTAACTGTCTAAACCTTAAAGTAACTGTCCATCACCAGAGAGACCTTCTTAGTATATCCAAAATACCCATTGATCTCTCTGCTGTATTAAAAGATGAAGGCATTATCACCTAAAATGTGTTTCACCTAAAATATAACATTATCAACTTGTGTTTCTGTAACTCATATCACAGTGGACCGAATGAATCTACATTACAAATCCTTTGGTTTAAAGAAGGTTATAAAAAGGAAATAGACAACTGGTATTTTTTGTCTTATATTTGCCTTTTATAAAGAAAAAGGATAAGATCATTTATGCCCCAATGATATACTGATTTTCATGACCCGACCTGTGGGTCCTAGTAATTCGTGGGGGCGAGGAGGACCGCAACCTGAAAAAAGAACAGGCGAGAGAGGGAAAGGACTCAAGGAAGCAATTGCTTGTCAAGAGCCGTGTATTTGAGCGCAAAGCGCCTTTTTATAATATGCTTTACAAGGGGAGGAGGTGAGAGAGGCCAGGTGATGGGAAAGTACAGAATCTTCTTGGCCTGTGCCCTGGAACATTGTGTGGTCTACCTATTTTCCTCAGAAGACATGGTACACTGTTTTGAATCAATCTGTAACTGCCAACCCGGAACTTTGCAGTTGTCAGGCAGTATGAAGCTGCAAGGGACATTGTGCAGGTGGGGAGAGGTAGGGGGTGAGGGTGAGAGGCGAGGGTCTTGGTTTCTGACATCTCCCCCTTCTCTGTTTAGATGGAGAGGGTGTCTTGTGATCAATCCCAACTACGTGAATTTAGAATTTTGAAGGTCTAATCGTGGGAGGTCTCGGACAAGTTCGCAACCCCAAGACATTGGCATGAGGTGAGTCACGCCGATGGTCAAAGGCTTTAGGCTGATGATGATAGGCAACGTCAAGGGACCCTGAGGTGGGTGAGGGCCCTGTCTTAGGCTATGTAGGCTGCACCCACTCCCAGCACCACGCACTCCTTTCCGGCTGCATTGGGTGGGCCCCTGGGAAGTGGACCTACAATAATCCAGTCATCGGGCTAACTCACAGCCATCCTAATCCCTTTGTGACTGCCCAAGTTATCAGCCGTATTTCAGCTTGGGGTGTAATGTTGTCATAGAGGAAGACCTCCCGATATAGAGGGCCATATCAAAGGCAGGTTTTAGTTTAGGAAAAAGGCCAATTTTTGTTGGGGTGATCAAGAGGCCAGGCTCCCTAGCGAGAGAAGTGAGGGCAGAGCCAGGCATACCATGAACCCTTCTTGAGGGCGTGGAAGTCTAAGGGTTGGCTGTAGGGGGAGGCAGGGAGGCTGGCAGTTGTACCAGTCTCTGGCAGAAACACTTCAGGATCTTCTTTAGTCTTTAGTCTTTAGTTGATGGTAATGAATTTCGACCAGCTTCTTGATGGCAGAATCAACCTGGTTCTTAACAAAACTTGTGAGATGGTTAAAAGCCCAAGGGCCAAACGAGAGAAGCAAGAAAATGCCAACAAGGGGTCCTAGTAAACTAGGCAACAGGGTGGTGAGCCAAGGAGAGGTAGAGAACCAATTTTGATACCATGACTCTTGTTGTTCTCTGGCTCTTTTTCTTTCTTGTAAACTCTTTTTGACCTTGTCCAAACTATTTTGGACAAGGCCTGTCTTATCAGAGTAAAAGCAACATTCTTCTCTGAGGGCCATGCAGAGACCCCCTTCCTTAAGGAAGACAAGGTCAAGTCCTCTCCTGTTCTGTAACACTACCTCAGAAAGAGAAGCCACGGAATCCTTAAGGTCTTGTATTCCTTCCCTTAAATTATTTAAGTCTTTGTCAATGAGGGATTGGAGATGAGCATAGTGATTATTGGAAGTCACCAAGGAAGCAATACCTGTGCCCGCTCCAATAAAACTGATTCCTAGTACAACAGACAAGGTGAGGGCAGTCAGGGGTTCTCTCTTGGTTCTCAGAGAGGGTCCTCAATCTGTGAAGGTGAGGAAGGATTCTGGATCATGAATGAGAAAATGTGGGAGAATGGTAACAACTACACAGTAATCTCTGGAAGATAAAAAGACGGGAATGTGTATATGAGGGGTCAAGCCAGAAGCACAGGCGAAATATGTACCGTTGGGTGCCAGGGTGAATTGAAAGGGGCCATTAAGGATCAGTGTCTGGTTGCACACCAGAATCAAGTCCCTAGGGGGGAGCATGGAGGGTCCTAGGAGGCAGAGGCCTATTCCTGAAATGGAGCTAAGGGTAAGACCTCCTTCAAGTGAAGAACTCCCAAGGAGTCTGTTACTATCATTGGTAAAGGTGGGAGGGGAGAGGATAGCTATTCCCTCGTAGAAGGGAGGAGTAGGTGAAAAGCAAATCCAGCATTCTTGATAATTAGGATTGCTGGTGTTGTGGATAGCTTCAAGAGAAGCATTTACCAAGGAAACAATGAGGTCAGCAGAACTAAGAGGGCCTTTGGGAACAGTGGGCTGAAACATGGTGGTCAAAGGTATCAAGAGAGAGGATGAGGGCAAGGCGCCAGGGGCGGCGACTGTGGGTTTGGAGGCTTTGGGGGCTGGATTGAGAGGCTTTGAAGGTTGTTGTAAAACAGGATTCGGACCTACAGCGGCAATATTTTTATTGGGGATGGTCTTAAGAAGCTTTATTGTAAAGGTGAGCCCTGGGTCTGAGCAGCCAAGTGACCAACTAGTGCACTCTCTCAGATGCAAGTCCCATGTGAATCCTTTGGTCATCCAATCCTTTGTCTTCCCCTTCTCAGTAAAGGAAATGAGGAGGGGGGAACACCACTTATTTCCACATTGGGATTTGATAGGGTCGGGCGTGGTTGTACTTAATTTATTTTGAAAACACTTAGGAAGAAATTTTCTCCGTAGGGTAATATAATCCCAGGAGGAGGTGGGCTTCCAATATGCATCCCCCATGGTCTCACAGCCCCAGGATGCACAGTAAAAGTCAGAAAGATAGCCGCATCTGTAGTTCTGGGAACGATCTCTGTGAGTGGGGCTAGGGCATACATAAAGGCCAGACGCATCGTTGGTCAAAGAGGCACTTTTAATATGAGAATTAAAGCCGGCTAGGTGGCCATCATAATTGGGGTCTGCAGTATCAACTGGCTTATCCTGGGGCCAAAAATGAGAGGGGGGTTGGTGTGGCCCTGTCTGGCTGTTCCCTGAGGCCGGCAGGAAGGAGATTGGCTGAGGGGCCCGGGGCTGGCCCCACATCCCATTTCCCAGAAGGGGAGGGAGGGAATTGCCCAGAATATCAGTTTTGGAGTGGCAGGAATTAGCCCAGTGTTTGCCTCGCTTGCAGCAAGGGCAAGGGGTCATTGGGGGTGGATGCTCTCCCCTTAGCTGAGGGGGGGGGGGAGTTGTAAGTTTACCTTGAGGGCACTGTTTAACAAAATGACCCAGTTGATCACATTTGAAACAGGTGGACCCGGTGGCCCCACCACTAGTGGCTGCTCCCATAGCCAGATGGGTGGCTTGTGAGACCTTTTGGGCAAAGGGATCTACATCTCTGCAGATACGGATCATATCATCCAAGTCTTTATCTTTATATTTTCCTCGAAGGGCAGCCCTACAGGCAGAATTAGCATTTTCATAAGCAAGCTGTTGGAGAAGTTTATTTTCTCCCTGGCCAGGCTCAGCTGCCTCTAGGAGGCGAGCAACAAAATCTGAAAACTCTTCTTGATTGCCTTGAGTGATCTTAGTCAAGGGAGAAAGAACAGAGCCTTTCATGGGAATGGCTCTCCAGGCGCTCATGGCTGCAGAAGAGGACTGAGCCAAGAGACCCAGAGAAAAATTTTTTTGTATTTGGTTAGAGGCATATTTTCCTCGACCTAGAAGTTTATCAAGCGTCCACTTGGAGGGCGAGCGTGTGCTCGAGAGATTGGCTTGTGCCTGAGACCTGCAGCGGTCGGCCCAGTCAGCCTGCCAAGAAAGGAACTGTCCCGAGTCAGGACTGACTGGGCGACAGTGAGCCATTCACTGGGAGTTAAGTATCCGCCTCCACTGAGACTCACAAGGAGGGAGAGAGTGAAGGGGGCATTGGGGCCATAATTTCTAACGGCCGAATTTAACTTTTCAAGATGTTTAAAATGGAGTTTTTTAAAGACTGTGGGGTTACTTGTATCTTCGTTATCGCTTTCATTTTCAATTTCTGAATTGGGCTCATCCTTGGAGGAATCGGCCTCAGTCTTGGACCGGGGACGGGATGTTCGAGAGGGTTTGTGAGAGGGACGAGAAGAGGAAGCAGGCACAAGGCGGGAAGGGGGGGTGTGACAGGCATGGAGGAGGGGGGACACCGAGCACTGGACCAAGCGGCTGGAGGAAGCGGTGGAGTCTGTTGGGACTCGGAATCAGAAGCTGCGGGTGTCTGTGAGGAAGGGACCTGTGATTGGGTGACTGGAAAGGCTAGGTGGAGGGAATCTGGAGGAGGGGCAGAGGAAGAACAAAAGACCGAAAGACGCAAAACTTGTTTTTGGAGGTGAAGGATGTCCGTCAGTTCACGAACCTGAGAAGCAAGGCAGTCTTGCATATCAGAAAGAGAGTTAGGCAAGGTGATAGGGAAGGTTGGAAAGGCAGAAGGAGCCGTGAGAGGAGGCCAGTCAGGATTGTGATAGCAGGCGGCTTCATCCTCAAGGGAGGCCGCGTCACTGGGGTCCAAAGGCTCTGGGTAGGGGAGAGCCGCCAGAACTGTCGGCTGAGAGGGTGGCAGAGGAGAAGAAGAATGTTGTTTAATAGGAAGGCAGGGAGGACAGAGGGAAGCATATTTTTGAAGGACAGGGTTGCAAAGGTGAGTGGAGGAGGGAGTCCGCGGATCGGAGACAGCTGGAGAATCAAAAGGAAGAGGCTGAGGAATCAGGGGAGGAGACTCGAGAGAAGGCAAATCTGGATAAAGGCGAGGCAGATCAGAAGGAGGGGAGTCCTGTTCAGGAGGGATGTCTATAAGAGTGAAAGGAACGGAGGCCTGAGACGGAGACCGAGAGGGTTGACGAGATGGGCAGGTAGAACTAGGCCGAGACTGTGACAAACAGTACTCAGCAATAGACAAAAGCTGTCGTTTCCCTATATCTTTATCTGCAGCTTCAATAATGCCCCTAATAATACCCCAGAAAGAGAAAATTGTCGTGGGAAGAGGAGTATTGTCTTCATTTTTAATTATTTCATTTAATTCACGACTTACCTTTTGCCACTTTTTGGGATGGATGGTAGGACCATCTATTATAAACCACGGACAGTTTTTATCAATAAACACAAAGAAATTTATAAGATCCTTCTTTTTAACCCTTATTCCTCTCTCTCTGAGTGTATGTTTGAGGTCCTTAATGAAGGAAGCCTCCTTAGACAGAGAATGGCCCATTCCTATGGGACGGAAATGAAAAATAGACTCACTCGAGGACAACAGGTCACGGGTGACGATTGCTGTCTCGCTCAATCTTAATGTCGTGGACACGCTTCGTTGAGGGTCCACCGGAGGGGTCCATGCCTCGAGCCCCATGTTGGGCGCCACGTGACCCAACTCACGGGTCCTAGTAATTCGTGGGGGCGAGGAGGACCGCAACCTGAAAAAAGAACAGGCGAGAGAGGGAAAGGACTAAAGGAAGCAATTGCTTGTCAAGAGCCGTGTATTTGAGCGCAAAGCACCTTTTTATAATATTCTTTACAAGGGGAGGAGGTGAGAGAGGCCAGGTGATGGGAAAATACAGAATCTTCTTGGCCTGTGCCCTGGAACATTGTGTGGTCTACCTATTTTCCTCAGAAGACATGGTACACTGCTTTGAATCAATCTGTAACTGCCAACCCAGAACTTTGAAGTTTCCAGGCAGTATGAAGCTGCAGGGGACATTGTGCAGGTGGGGAGAGGTAGGGGGTGAGGGTGAGAGGCGAGGGTCTTGGCTTCTGACATTTTCAAAAAGAAAAATTCTTTGAGTTCTATGATATTGTGATAGTTAAGGATAAACTCATAACTATTTTGCTAATTTTTAAATAGAAACCTGCACCTGAACAGAATTCATGGTGCTCCCTAATTCTACTTCAGTTTAATTCAAAAAATAAAGTCCATTGGTTCACAAAACTAATGACATTATTTTAAATAAGTTATTAGACAACATATGCATAAAACAGGTAGTTCCAGTAGCTGAAAGTGGCTTTTGATTACTGACTTATGTTAATCAGACAAAAGGACTCACTCACACAGAGAGTGAAAAGGCATGGGAACTGAGGACAAAAGCTCACATCCTTTTTGGCATTGCACTAAATCACAGTTAGGTATAAATGGGGGTCAGGTGTGCTATCATTTGCAAATGCAAAAGTACTTTGGTAAATTCTATTAAATTTACTTAAGAAACTTTAATTCCAAATGCAATTGTATTTTGACGCTGTGTATATTGATATAAAAAGAACATCATGAACTGAAGTCTCCCTCCCCAGATGAAGTAACTTGACCTCATTTATTGAAAACAAAAAGAAGAAAACTAAAATAAAAAATAGCTGTTTGGCCCCAAAGAAGAAAACAATTCCCCTGTGACAAATTTATAATCAAGAAGAACTTGAGTCCCTAAAAAGAAGTGAAACAAAGGCAGACAATGCAATTGCTAAACTTAAATAAGAAGGTGTGCAGCAAATGGGGAGCAAAATAGTCTCCAAAGAACCGAACTCTGCAAATCAAATAAAATAGAAAAAAGATTTAAATTTAGGGTGTGCTTCAATACTATTCATTTATGAATGTTCTTTAAAACTACCATGAAGTCCTAATATATGTGTTTATACTAAACATCATTTGGATGTGGAGACATCAGGTATGTCCTATGGTATGATGTAAATATTTCTGGCATAATGGGTAAAATTAAATGACCTAAATAACGTGTATTTAAAGTAGAGATCTTACTTCTTTAACAATTAAACTGAAATAAGAATACACAAAGCAATTATAATAAGAGATGGTATTAAGTCTGGATCTGCCTTAACCCAGAACAACCTACTACCTTAACATATGCTCTTGCCTTTATTGTATTCTATGTTATTATATAATGTGTAGTGATTCCAATGGATTTCAAGATTTGAAAATGACTTAAAAGTCTCAAAATATGAAGGGGTATTAGATTTTGTCAAAAAGTTCTGGAGAGAACAGGCATACAAGGACCATATCTGGAAATAATAAGGGCAATATACAGCAAGCCAGTAGCAAACATCAAATTTAAAGGAGAGAAACAAGACGCATTTCCTCTAAACTCAGGGACAAGACAAGGATGTCCACTTTCACCATATCTCTTCAATATAGTACTTGAAGTTCTTCCTAGAGCAATAAGACAACTAAAGGAGATCAAGGGGATACAAATTGGAAATGAAGAAGTCAAATTATCCCTATTTGCAGATGATAAGATAGTATACATAAGCGACCACAAAAATTCCACCAGAGAACTCTTACAGCTGATAAACACCTTCAGTAAGGTTGCTGGATATAAAATTAATTTTAAAAAATCAGAAGCACTTCTTTATACAACAAATAAATGGGGTGAGAAAGAAATCAGGGAAATAACTCCCTTCACAATAGCCACAAACAATATAAAATACCTGGGGGTAACTCTAACCAAGCAAGTAAAGGACCTGTACAACAAGAACTTCAAACCCTTGAAGAAAGAAATTGAAGAGGCCATCAGAAGATGGAAAGATCTCCCATGCTCATGGATAGGTAGGATCAACATAATAAAAATGGCCATCCTGCCAAAAGTGATATATAGATTTAATGCAATTCCAATGAAAGTACCAACACAATTCATTATAGACCTGGAAAAAGCTATACTCAATTTCATATGGAACAACAAAAAAATCTTAGAATATCTAAATACATCCTGTACAATAAAAAAACATCTGGAGGTATCACCATCCCAGATTTCAAGCTGTGTATTACAGAGCAATAGTAATAAAAACAGCATGGTACTAGTATAGAAACAGACCAGTGGATAATGGAATCGAATTGAAGACCCAGAAATGAACCCACATACCTATGGCCACCTAATCTTTGACAAAGAAGCCAAAACCGTACAATGGAAAAAGGACAGCATCTTCAAAAAATGGTGCTGGTCCAACTGGATGTCCATTTGTAAAAGAATTAAATTAAACCCATACTTATCACCTTGTACAAAACTTAAGTCCAAGTGGATCAAAGACCTTAACATAAGCCTGGTCACACTAAATCTACTAGAAGAGAAAGTGGGAAAAACCCTGGAAATCATTGGCACAGGTGACAACTTCCTAAACAGAACACCAACAGCTCAGGACCTAAGACCAACAATCAATAAATGGGACCTCATGAAACTGAAAAGCTTCTGTAAGGCAAAAGACACTGTCATTCGAACAAAACGGCATCCTACAGATTGGGAAAAAATCTTCACCAACCCCACATCTGACAAAGGGCTAATATCCAAAATTTACACAGAACTCAAGAAATTGAAGAACAGATAGTTAGAGTTTCATAATTAAATTTTGAGTGGTTTAGGAGTCAAGAGAGTGTTATAGATCTAAGAAGATACTTTTAAAATTGTGTTGCAAGTTAGATATAGAACTTTAAACTCATGGAGATGGTTAGATAGTAGAATGTTAAAGTCAGGTACCAAATACATATGGACTGGACATTGGGAATGTATGCTAAGACATATAACCCTCATAACTGTGGCCTAATTACCTCTGTTGTTTTGTATTGTATTTATTATTATAAGAGAAAGAGCCATTTGTTGGACTGAAAGGGGAAACTGTAGGGAGAAATAAGATATACCTTAAACTTAAAAAAAAAAAGGGGAAGAGGATGGGGGGTTGAGGGTGGGAGGGTGGGACTGGAGGGGGGAATAGGGAGGGGACTGCGATTGAGATGTAACTTGAAGAAATGAAAAAATAAAGGAAAAAAATTAAATGCTAAGAAACAAATAATCCAATTTAAAAATGGGGGAAAGAGCTAAACAGAGAATTCACAAAGGAGGAATTCCTAAAGGCTGAGAGACACTTGAAGAAATGCTCAGCATCCTTAATCATCAGAGAAATGCAACTCAAAAAGACTCTAACATTCCATCTCTCACCTATCAGAATGACTAGGATCAAAAGCTCAAATGACAGCACATGCTGGCGAGGGTGTGGAGAAAGGGGAACAATCCTCCATTCCATGGAGGTGGTGGGAATGCAGGCTTGTGCAACCACAGTGGAGGTCAGTCTGGCGAAATCTTAGAAAACTTGGAATAGCTCTGCCTCGGGACCCAGCCATACCACTTCTGGGCATACATCCAAATGACTTCTCACTGAATCACAAGTAAGGTGCCTCATCTATGTTCATAGCAGCCTTATTTGTAATAGCTAGAAACTGGAAACAACCAATATGTCCCTCAACTGAAGAATGGATTTAAAAACTATGGTACATCTACACAGTGGAATACTACTCAGCTATCAGAAACAAGGAAATTATGCAATTTGCAGCCAAATGGATGGAACTAGAAAAGCTCATCCTGAGTGAACTAACCCAGACTCAGAAAGATGCACATGGCATCTATTCACTTATAGTCGGATTTTAGCTATATAGTACAGGGTATCTATACTACAACCAACGCACCAAATGGAACAGGAACATAGATCTTTTTTTCCTGTCAATGAGACACTTTGCCCTAGTGGTGCTGCCTTGTAGACTCCCAGTGTATGAGGAGGCTCTTGGCCCTCATATGACTGCTGAACTGGAGCAGGGGACTGTTAATGTAGGAACACTCCACTCCAGAGGAGTGGGATGGAAGGGTTAGCGGGTAGAGGGTGGGAGGGCAGGACTGGGAAGGGTTAAAAGAGGACACTATGTTGGAGATGTAACCTGAAGCAATAAATAAATAAGTTTATTTTAAAAAGTCTCAAAATATAAACTCAGTACCTTTATTTAGAAAGTATATTTTCATTACTCAATTCTGCTGTAAACTCTCAATATACAATGTTCACTTTAAAGGCAAAGAAATTTTGATTGATTTTAGTATTGACTCTGTTTAGTTCTGTTGGAGAATTAAATTTTAAGAGTATTATTTTATTGGTATTTCCTTCAGACATATCTGCAGTCATCACATGCTGTTCCCACTTCAGTTCCAGCCCTGCACCTTTCTCTTGCCACAACTTGAAATGTTCCTGAATGTCAGGCTTCCTTGTCAGCCAAAAGAAAGCCTGTCACACTGTAATATTAGAGTTGGAGCGTGAAGCATACATAATCCCTGGGATTAAAAGTTTTAAGATTATTCTAACAAAACAATTTTTTTTAGTTAAAAATTTTAGTTAAAAAAGTCTCACCCCGGAACCTACATGAAAAGGGAAAGTGAAAACTAGACAAAGTTATGTTCTGACCACCATATAGGCACTATGTCATGTCCAGTTCCACACACACAAAATGGTATTTTTTTAAATGTTAAAAAAATAGAATTCTAATTTGTTGAGATAATTATGTAGTTACTCCTTAGTGTTATTGAATAGTAACCCATTGCTTGGAATTGCATCAGGATACTCACAAGTGTACTGAAAAAAAAAATATGATCTTCTATTTTGCTGTAATATTAGAAAGAGGGATGAATGGAATTAATAGTAGAATAACATGAAATCATATTTTAAATTTTCTATGGTATTTCGAATGGTCATGAAAGATTTTGTGTGAACAATGACAGCAACACAAAGTAAATAATTATATGTTCAATATTCAGCATGTTCTACTTTAAAAAAGACAGAAAAGAATAAATGTGACTACAACCTAGTACAATGAAAAAAAATTGAACTGCAGATGTTATGGCTCCAAACCAGAAGAGGCCACATTCCAACTAAAAAGCTCTCTAGTGGCCAGAACTATTGAACACATGTCCTGAAACCGAGAAACACTAAAGCTGACAAAATGCTGGCATGCTGAGAGAGACAAAACCAGTTTCCCAATAGAAAAATTAGATTTCTCTGCTTGTTTTACCTGAATTTATGATTATTTGTCACAGAATTTCTTGAGTTTGTTAAGAAAATAACAAATAATTTTTTATACAACTGAAATGAATTGCTTTTTCATAATGTTAATAATTTCATAATCATGAAGAAAAATTTGGTTTTCTCAGGATTTCTATAGGTGATACAGTCACACAAAATTCATCTAGCTAAAGAGCTCAAAACAAACTTAACCTCATACTTATGAAAATTCTCAATGAGTTTTCTAGATAATTCTTCCCATCTATACTCTGCTGTGGAGGATCAGGAATGTTTCTGCTATGAGGGCATTCTAAAACATTTGTACCAGTCCTATGAGAATTTCATACAGTATATTCTGATCATATTCACCTTCCTCCCCCAACTCTTCCCAAATCCACCTCCACCTCCTTACCCACAATTTATTGGTCTCTTTTTGTTTAATTCAACAATTCCAATTAGTGTTAGTCAATTACTCTTGGTATGAGGCATTCCATTCTCTGAAGTGTAGTTATCCTACTAGGATGCAGGGCTGGGGAGGGGGGAGCGTTACACCATTAAAGAAAACTGACTCTCCCATTCCAGCAACCACCAAATGCATACACCTCCCCAGCTAGTAGTGGAATCTCATGCCTATCTCCCCTTTTTCCGACTGGGATTTTGTATGGCTTGAGACTGTACATATCATGTGCATGCAGTCAAAGCTGCTGTGAATTTATATGTACAACTCCTGAGTGTGTCCTCTCAATAGCTTATGTGAAGCCATCATCTACCAATCTCTAAGCCACAGTGAGGGAAGTGTAATAGAGCTATTCCATCTAGAAATGAGAACACCACAATCTCTTATTCGCTCAATATTAACCAGATATGGGTGTCCATAGTCATCTTATAACAAGAATGAGAATTGAGAGATGTACTGATCTTGTGGATCATTAATAAGTTATTAGGAGACATTTTAATAATATGTTCATTTATAAGAATAAAAATAGTAAGGTCTCCTTTAGAGCATATGACTCATCTAGTCACAGGTTCCAGACCCATTAATGGTACTAGGTATAGGTTCCATCTCATGGAGAAGGCCTTAAATCCAATTATAAAGTGGTTGGTCACTCCCATAACATTAATGCTACACCTGCACCATCTATTCTAAAATAATATTTCAGAGACTACTGTTTAAAATATCAGTTCAAAAATGTTTCCACTAAGATTTTTGCAGAAAATATATTATATTAACTTAAAATTTATTTCCCTTCATCCATGTTATATGTATGTATACATATACACATGTCATCTCAGAACAGCTTAAAGTATTATAATATTTAGTTGATTTCTTTGTCATAATATTTTTTCTTTAAAAATTTATTAATTGAAGTTACGTCTCCATTTCAGCATTATATCTCTACTCCCTCCTAGTCCCACCCTCCCACCCTCTAACCCCTCTCCCACCTATCCTACTCTTCTGGTGTGGATTGCCTCCACGTATCAGCCCTGTAGGGGTTAGATAAATTAGATTTAGAAAATATATAGGAGTTTCTGATACTGTCTCTTAATTCGGGGCATGAAGAGCATTATCAGCATGAAGTCAGGAAAAACAGGAAAGACTTAATAGACTGAAAAACAAGGTTGAAGTCAGAAAAAACAGGAAAGACTCAATAGACTTGAAGAAACAAAGTATCTGGCCTGACATTGTTTTCAGCTGCTAAGTGGGCGGAGCCCACATTAAGCTGAAACAGAGTTCCTCCTATTTAAGGACAGTGCATGGAGCCCAGAAGAAGAAGAGGCCCCTGATGCTAGACAGCTCCAAGAGTACTGCTGAGAAAAGGGCTGGCCATTGATGGCCAGCTCTCTCCCTGAAGCAGAAAGAAGCCGGTGAGCAAAGAAAGCCTGAGCAAGATACCAAAAGGCCAAGGACTGGACCCTGTGGCTCAGCTTTTGCCTAGAGGGGTTTGATCTGTCCGAACAGTGGCCTAGGGGAAACTGTGCCTGGCTTTAAGGACTGAGGCAGAGCAGCTGAGTTCCTGATTCAAAAGAAGTAAGTTGGCCTGCAGACGGCTGGGGTCTCCCACAGAGAAGAAAGCATGAAGCCTTATTTAAGGTGAGACTGAAATAACCAACTTACCCTGACGAACCTGCATCTGAGAGATCCAGAAAAAGGACTGCTAAGTGTGTTTAAAGAATCTACAACAAAGACTGTGTTCCTGACGACTGAGGACCTGCCCCAGAGACTGTATCATTCTAAAAGATTATGAAAGTAGTTGTTATAATTATCAATAGGTTTAGTGGATAGGTTAAATGGATTGTAGGAATTTATAGGATTAATAGTTAAGAAATTGTTGGTGTTTGTTATAAGTGAATTTAGTAATAAATAAATACGAAATAAATAATAATTTAAAAGTTCGGTAACACAGCCCCCCTCAGTTCATTAGTCACATGAGGGCTAAGAGCTTCCTCTTGCACAGGGCCATGGGATATCTTGCTATATATTCTAGGTTAGTCTAGAACTCATTCTTTATCCAATGATAACCTCAAAGTCATGATCTTTATGCCTCGGTTACCAAAGAGCTGGTATTATCAGTGCATAGAACCATGATTCTAGCTAAAGGTCAAACATTTCATTTAATATTTTATCTTTTTCCAACATGATCAATGAACATCATAATATAATGTGTGTGTGTGAGTGTGTGTGTGTGTGTGTGTGTGCATGCTCACATGTGCTTGGGTGTATACATATGTGCATGAATATGCTAATTCACCTAACCCTGTTAGCTAGCTTGCTCTAAGAACTAACTTCTCTCAGCCTTACAAGAGGTAGGATTATAGAAGGGATACCAAGTAGCATTTCCAAGCATTCTGGAGAATGGGACTCAGGACCTCATGCTTGCACAGCAAACCCTTTATGTGCTACACAATCTCCCCATCCCTCTTATATACTTTTTATCCTGAAAATAGTTTCTGAGGCCATCTACTATTCTGATTGCTTCATTACATACTAGCTCAAATATTGAGACTGTGTTCTTGGGTGTAACTTCACTACATTTGAACTGAACTGATTTTAATAAAACTCCCATTTATTTTCCATCCCTGCAGAATCGTAAGTAGAATTTTTTAGAGCCTTGGATATTTAACTACGTCAACAGTCATTTGAGCTTTATAAACTGAAAATGCCATGTGACAAATGAAAACTAAATCTCTCTACTCTTCTCAGAAATTGCCTTATCTAAAGTCTTTCTGAGAATTAGACTTTCAAGGAGTTATCTATGAATTTGAATTTTTCTAGAAAGAGAGGTGATATATGAATTCAGTCAGTAACAAAAGGAACTATTAGGTGAGATGTGACAATAAAGTTAGTTATTATGGAATTCTGTGAACAAACTTGCATAAAATTTAAAATAGAACTTTTTATTACTAGTTTGAGACTTTCATACATGTTTGTAACATATTTTCACCCTAATCACACCTCATTCCCATGTTTTTTAAATTCCATTAATCAACATATCTGTCGCTATGCCAATAACAGGCTGTTTTTATTAATATTGTTCTGTAGTCCAGCTTGAAATCAGGGATAGTGATACTTCCAGATGTTATTTATTGTATAGAATTGTTTTAGCTCTTCTGGATTTTTTTGTTTTTCTGTATGAATTTGATAATTGTTCTTTCAAGGTCTGTAAGAACTGTGTTCATATTTTGATAAGAATTGCATTGAATATATATATATTGCTTTTGGTAGGATGGCCATTTTACTAGGTTGATCCTACGTATCCATGAGCATGAGAGATCCTTCCGTCTTCTGATGTTCTCCTCAATTTCTTTCCTCAAGGACTTGAAGTTCTTGTCATACAGGTCTTTCACTTGCTTGGTAGAGTTAGCCCCAGGTATTTTATATTATTTGTGGCTATTGTGAAGGGTGTTTTAGCCAACATCAAATTAAATGGAGAGAAACTCAACGCACTTCCACTAAAATCAGGGACAAGGCAAGGCTGCCTACTTTTTCTGTATCTATTGAATATAATACTTGAAGTTCTAGCTAGAACAATAAGACAACTGAAGAAGATGAAGGGGATCCAAATGAGAAGGAAGTCAACGTATCCCCATTCATATCCCTATTCACAGATGATATGATAGCATACATATGTGATCCCAAATATTCCATGAGAGAACTCCTACAGCTGTTAAACACCTTCAGCAATGTGGCTGGATACAAAATTAACTCAAAAAAATCCAAAGCTCTTCTTTACACAAAAGATAAATGGGAAGACAGAGTTCTGTGATTTTTTTCACTACACTAGCTTAATAAATCAGGTTAGAATTCAGAATCTAATTATACTGAATAAAAACAAAATGCATATAAAACATTACTTTTTCTTCTTGGGAAGAATTTATTTCTAAGTAGCTTATAACTCACTATGTAGGCCATGGTATCCTTGAACTAGTGGTAACTCCCTTGCCTCAGTCTCCCAAGCATTGAGATTATATACAACTGGCTTCAGTCCCATTGCTTTAGTTCTGAATTCCAAAGCCAATATCTAGAGTGGCAAGAAAGGGGATGAGTTGGATGGCCAGTAGCCCATTGGCCCCCTTTTAGACATCATCTGAACTAACTTCAGGGTTTGGAGGATCTTTATCTCTCAGTACTGCTTCAAGGCTGACAGAGGGCAATGACAGGAGCAACAATGCCTCAGAAGAGGGTCCATCTAAGTGACCATGATAAACTTAACAGATCCAAAATATATATCAGGAAATAATAACTATACTAGTTTTATAGTGGGGGAACTCTAAGAGACAGAGTTACATGAGAAAAAGTTTTATATTAAGATTAAAAATGAGTTAAATGCAATTGTACAAATGAATGGACCATGTATCAAAGTTCTGTAGAAGGATAAGGAACTATAATTAGCTGTTTATATCACGCTCCTGCATAAGGAAAAGTCCCTAGAAAAAAGTTTCTTTTTTAAGTCAGTTAAAGTCAGCATCTAAGAAATGAATCTGAACAGAAAGTGTCTAGGTGGTATTCCTTGCTTTTACATAAGATGAACTTTTTGCATATTTGTTTTAAATATTCACAATGCTAGCTATTATTTAATGAATAAAAATAGACTATCTTAAGAAAAAAAAATTTTGGTTAGAAATTTTTTTATGTTTATTTATTACTTCAGATTACATCTCCATCACAGAGCCCTCTTTCCACTCCTCCCAGTCCTGCCCTCCCACCTTCTACCCCTATCCCTTTCATCCTACTCCTCTGGAGTAGAGTGTCCCTACATATCAGTCCCCAAAACTAACAGGCTAAAGCCAACTCTTAAAGCATTGGCTATTGTAGGTAACCACAGCAGTAAACATGTTTCTTAGCATCATTCAATTTAAAGCAGACTCGTTGCTTAGAGGCATACTTTGTAAAGCATGATAACCAAATGAATTGAGTTTTCACAAATATTGGCTTTTGGAATTCTTAGAAAACATCCATAAGCATAACTGTCAAAGCCTGCATACTTCTTGTAGGCTTTAAGATAAGAGTACAGGTACTGGTCATGGACCTCTCTATCTGGGTAGAGACTACACTGTATTCTCAAAGCCCCACAGATGAGACTAGGTTGGAAAGGATCTTTTTCATCTAAGTCATCTCCTCCTAGGGGATCTAAATACTTTTGATATCACGTAATAGAATCATTTGTTGAATCTACAGATAGAAAACTAACTGATAAAAATTCCGTTTGGATATTCTGAATAACTTTCCAAAGCTATGAGTTTGGTGACAGATATCTGGCATTCTCCTTTAGTGATGAAGCATGAGTAGTAGGGTATAGATCCCGAAATTAGCTTTTGCTAAAAGGAATAATTGATGCCAGAATAAAGGCCATGACCAATTGAATTTAGCATGAAGGTCCCATACCAGTCAGGTGGTAAGCTTATGTACAAGCACCCTTGTTCACAACATTCTCATATAACATTTTGGGAAACACTGAGGGCAAAGTAATTCCTATTTGTCTCTATATTGAGATATTTAGGATGTAGGCCCAAACTCTGTGATTCTTCATTGGACAAGAGAATCCATCTCCCTGTCATGTGAGGCATGAGGAGTAATTCATCTTTTCTGTAGATAAAAAGACATTTTCTGGTATTTTTTTTTAATTGTTTTGCCTATGTGGCCAGAGCTGATCAGACCCACACACCAAGAAGCAGTAGTAGCAGACTTCTGAAGGATCTTATTTCCCACATAGCCTTGTCCTGTACTGAACCCAGCGGGTAACTTACTCTGGAGGGATGGTGCCTTCATCCAAGAGAATTTGTGTTCCACCCAAGGGAACTATTTGAGCCCGGGGTTTTCCTGCCATGCAAGTAGTATTGTAAAGTTAACCCATTTTACTTAAGAATTCAGTTTTTTGTAACTAATTGTCATATACCTTAGACTGAATATTATTTTATATTAAACAAACTATAAGTTTACTTTAAACTTGTTTTGACTTACTTCAGGCTTAACTTTGGTAACATATATAGAATTCTATAAGATATAAGATATCAAAAGACCATATGATGTGAGATAAAAATTGGTCTCACTCTTCAAGGTTGTCTCTACAAATAAATACATTTCTCCTTAGCATGACTGATGACTAACATATATCTTAATTATCTTTAAGAGTTTATAATGAGTAACTCTTCTAAAATTCGGATTTTAAGATTTTTATCCGTGTTAAGTTTGAACCTTAAAATTATCATTCTTGAATTAAAGATTCTTTGATATCAAAATAAACTCTCACCCATAAATGTAGCCCACAGAAAGATGGCCTTTTCCAGCATACTTTTACAAAATACCAATGTTTTTATAAGACTCAGTTTCTCCAAATAGCTAAAGGTTACCAATGATAGCAAAAATGCCAATTTTTTTGTATGACCTATTTTTAAAATAAAACATCTTGGAAGCCTGTAACTGCCTTCTTAGTATAAAAAAGGAAACACAAGGATAGACAAACACTACATGATCAACTTAACCAACTGATAATAGAGTCCTAAGGCATGTTTCAGTCCTGGGGAGGTCATTGGCTATAATGGAACTCCACGGTGAGCTTGCTGGGAACATCCTTTTCTCAAAACAACAGTTGGATTCAAGTTACAGACTGAGTATGTTATAGCAAATTAACATTATCCACACATCCTTTTAAAATCACACTCAATGAACTTACAAATCCTGAAATACAAATGTCAAGGACCCCTACTGAGTAACATGGCAATGATTGGCACACCAAATGACCTGTCTGAGGCAGTTATTTTGTCTCTAACCCCAGAAGAGACTGCCCATATACGCCTTATTATTTCTTTTTTTTCTTTATTTTTTATTTCTTCAAGTTACATCTCAATCGCTGTCTGCTCCCTATTCCCCCCTCCAGTCCCACCCTCCCACCCTCAACCCCCCATCCTCTTCCCTTTTTTTTAAGTTTAAGGTATATCTTATTTCCCCCTACAGTTTCCCCTTTCAGTACAACAAATGGCTCTTTCTCTTATAATAATAATTACAATACAATACAACAGAGGTAATTAGGCCACAGTTATGAGGGTTACATGGCTTAGCGTACATTCCCAATGTCCACTCCATATGTATTTGGCACCTGACTTTAACATTCTACTATCTAACCCTCTCCATGAGTTTAAAGTTCTGTATCTAATTCAACATTCATACTAACTTGCAACACAATTTTAAAAGCATCTTCTTAGGTCTATAACACTCTCTTAACTCCTAAACAACTCAAAATTTAATTATGAGACTCTAGCTATCTGTTCTTCAACCACCTCAGAGACCTGAGAGGGATAAATATATCAGATTTTATAGGAAGTACAGGGCCTGCAGCTTCCCAAACTAAGAAATGACATACCAGTGGCTGCCTGGACAGTTCCCATTTTCTCTCCATACATTACAGCATCGCTCTTCAGTTGTTTGGCCCCGCGTCTCTGACAGACATTGATTGTAGAGCAGGGGTTATGAAGGACTTGCCTACTCTGTCTTGGCAGAGCTAGGCTGTCAACTTACCTGCTTCCAAGTTTTGTCCTTTTTGGACAGCCTTCTGTCTACAGTTGGATCAAGGGGCTTTTCCTACCAAGAGATAGGCTTGCGACTAATTCAATCATCTCCCACTGGAGATTCTTCGATGCTCATCTTCTACTTGGGGTAGAATAGGGGGTGCTGTCAGGAGTTGATATGTCTCGATATTTCTGACAGTTTTATTTTTTCATGGCCCAGAACTGATGAGAAGTTTACTTTTTCTTCCAAATGATCAGGAGAAAAAGAGGAAGAGCCTACTTCATTAAAGATAAGAAATTTTATACTGCAAACACAGAAAGAACAAAAAGATACTAAGGAAAATGATAATGAAAGTTGCCAAAAGACCTTCACCTCAATAAAGTCCAAGCCCTTTTCACTGCCTGCCTCTAGCTTGATTGATAGGACAAGTCTTCCCTCTTGGAAAAACACACACATGCAAGACTAATGGCCAAAGATCTGATCAGAGCAAAAATATGCTAATGTCTATATGGCAGCTACTTCTGTCATAACCTCTTGAAATAGAATAAATGCATCACACTATAACTCAAAGCATTTTCTGTGCTAGGCATGGTTAAAATAATGTCATGGACTGTACTCTATTGTCATTTATCAACTGTTTATTTCCAAAGTATGAAAGGCTTTTAGGCTTCTCAAAAACTATAGGATATTTAACAAGTTTCCTGTAAAGTAGGAAACAACTATAAAAAGGGAAAGAACAAGTCGAGATCTTGGAAACAATGCTATTTTGACAAACTGGTTATGATGTTCTTTTAAATATATAATAAAATGCAGCCGAGCATAGTGGAACATGCCCTTAATCCTAGCACTCAGGAGGCAAAGGCAGAAGGATCTCTGTGAGTTCAAGGCCAACCTGGTCTACAAAGTGAGTCCAGGACAGCCAGGGTTCTGTTACAGAGAAACTCTGTCTTGAAAAAAACCAACAAACAAACAAATGTATATATATATATATTAATATACATATATAATATATGTAATATATATATTATATATGTAACATACATATATAATATATACATATATATAATAAATTCAAAAGAAATGAATAAGAACTCTATGAAACCTTATAGATACCTTACAAAGCTTTTGCAGATGCTATAAATCATATAGCAAGTCCTGAAAACTAGATTTTTCTTTAGTTTAAGGAGCATAACGCTATCTAAGTGACTAATCAGATAGTCTAGATCATTTCTTGATATATCTTTGATAGAGATACAATTAATTTTTCTTTCATACTTATGTTACCATTGCCTTAAGACAGGCCTCTCTGAACCAAATTATCACTACAAAGAAATCTCTCAAATCATTGCTCTGTAATCAGATTCTTACCCTTTAACTTTTGCTTTCTCTGTATTCTCTTATATTTTCTTCTAAATAATTTCAAGCATCTTAAGTCTCTAACTCTGTGGATTTTTCATCTTCTATATGAGAATGAAAGAGGATAGTGGTCACCAAAAGGCAATCTTTCTGCTCTATGATTCTGCTTCTCACCACTCATGCTCTGCCCTCCTAATGATCTTGCCATCCATGATTTATACCTCTACATTTTTAGCCACACCCTGTACTAATTTCACACAAACCATTTATCCCACAGGCTAGACTAAATATGTGCATATCATCTTCTCCCATTATCCAACCATGATCCTAAAACCAGGAAATAACATCAGATTATCTTATGCTGGTAAACATGGTGACCTGTGCACATTATTAAACATGAGCACCACTATTACTGTGACAACATCCTCTTATCAGTTCTGCTAACATTTATCTAACCCATGCCATCACCTCTTGCTTACATCCAAATTTTTATCCAGTTTATTATTTATGCATTTGATCTTATTCAAATCCATTCTCTATGTAGCTCTATGATCTTTCTTGAACTATGAGCTCTGAAGATTACAGTTCTTACTGGCACCATTCCTCTGCCTTATTACAAAAAACACTCCATGACTTTGTCTAAAAATGTGTTTATGAACAGAACAGGCTCAGTTGGCCCGTGTGGCCTCATATCTGTAACTCTTTTATCATCAAACTCAACCCCCCACACACACTCACACTTTCTCTAGCTCCTTGAAATGATCACATGGAATACAATTTTGTATATTGATACAAAAATAAAGTTGATATTTTGATATAGAATTTTATATTCTGACACACAGATGCATATTTCAACTCTTATATAAGGTATTATGCCTATACAACTCATTTAAAAGTACAGATTTACTTCCAAATCCTTCTACTAGTTGCTATTGCAATCTATTTAGGAGTCTGGGTAATAAAAGTTGATGGCTGGCCAGTCAAGCCCCTGGTCATGTCAAATACTAGTCTTAATTTATTACAAAATAGGTTTACTAGGTTAAACAAATAGTAAATGGTTAAAAATGTACAGTTTTCTTGTTAAAAAATAGATACATAGCTAGATAAGAGATAGATAGATAGATATAGAGGATAGATATAGATTTATAAGTAAATCAATAAATGTCTACAAAACCCTCAGAGTAGTACAGAAAATGGAATTTAAAAATGTTTTTATTATTTTAAGAATTTTTTGACTTAATACAGTCAACTCATGACAGCTCCCATTTGACTTGGAAGGAGATAATGAACATCAAAAATCTCCATCAGGAGATAATTCCTACTGGGCAAAAATGCCCCTGCTCTCTCAACAGACTACCTATAGTCCAAAGAAGAACCAGAGCTTAAATGTAAATAAGTTGATGGCCTGATTCTACAAAGACAGAGTGGGAAAATCCTTCTTATTTCCTACTGCACAATTTAGTCTATGAGATATGCTTGGCCAGAAGGCTGAAGATGATGCTCCAATGATATCAAGAGATATTTGGGGCTGTTTAGGCAGCAAACTGTCATTTTTCTCTTTGGAAGATGCTCTTCTGTATTTCCTACTCACTTAAATAATAACTTTATCCCTTATTATGTCTTTAATGGGGTTGAAGGCATAATAGATATAAAATTTCAATTAAAGTTGAGTTGTTTGGTATTTAAAAGGATAATTTCAAATCTCAATGAAATCTTTAGGTTTATAAATATAGGATACTATAGAAAATATTTAGGTTTAGAACTTTAGACACACCAAGATAGATAGATGATTTTTTTTCTTCTAAAAAATTGCCTGATTCAAACAGGCTAAACATTATGTATGTACCTTTTGTCTTTATGTGTTTTCTTGATTGTTTCATAATTGTTCTTACTGTATGAGTTTAAAAAATAGCCTTTTTATTAGACAAAAGGAGGGAATTGATGAGGTGGTGTTATGCATTCTAAATGTTAATTAATTGGTCCTGTTTGCTATCTGTTACTTACATTGTCTCTGATTGGTTGAATAAACACTGAGGCCTGAGATTTGGCAAATACAGAAGTAGGTGGGACTAATGTGCAGGCTTCTGAAGCAGAGAGGTTCTTGGGTAGAAGCCTCCAAGACAAGCAGCAAAGAGCAGGAAGGAGGACACATGCCATGGGTTAGAAAAAAGAACATCATTCCACGTGGGCAGGAGCACTGGCCTAACCTGGAGAATAGCAGTCCAAAGGGATGTGTATATATATATATGTATATATATATATGTATATATATATATGGAGTCATATTTGGGGAATAGAATTAAGAGCTAGCTTAGATGGACTAAGACTGCACAATCTGGGACAAAGCTTGTTAAAAATCTATCAAGTCTCACCTGAAGAAACGTTCAACATCCTTAATCATCAGAGAAATGCAACTCAAGACGACCCTGAGATTCCACCTAACACCTGTTAGAATGGCTAAGATAAAGAGCTCAAATGATAGCGCATGCTGGCGAGGGTGTGGAGAAAGGGGAACCCTACTCCATTGCTGGTGGGAGTGCAGGCTTGTGCAACCACTATGGAGGTCTGTCTGGCGATATCTTAGAAATCTAGGAATAACCTTGCCTCAGGACCCAGCCATACCACTTCTGGGTATACACCCAAAGGACCTCTCACGGAGACATAGGGAAGTCTCCTCATCTATGTTCATAGCAGCCTTATTTGTAATAGCTAGAAATTGGAAACAACCCAGATGTCCCTCAACTGAAGAATGGATTAAAAAATTGTGGTACATCTATACAATGGAATATTACTCAGCTATCAGAAACAATGAAATCATGCAATTTGCAACCAAATGGATGGATCTAGAGGAGCTCATCCTGAGTGAGCTAACCCAGTCTCAGAAGGATGCACATGGCATCTATTCACTTATACTAGGATTTTAACTATATTGTACAGGATATCTGTACTAAAACCAACACATCAAAAGGAACAAGGACATAATTTTTTTTTGTTTTTTTCTTTTTCCTTCTTTTTTTCTTTTTTCTTTTTCCTTTTCCCTTCTCTTTTTCCTCTCTTTTTTTGTTGATTTTCTTTGTTTTTGTGGGTTTGTGTGTTTGTTAGTCTTTTTTTAGTATTCCCCCAGTAGCAATGAGACACCATTCACTGGCAGTACTGCCTCGTAGGCCCCCGGTGAATGAAGAGGCTCTTGGCCCTCATATGACACCTGATCTGTGGTGAGAGAATGTTAGGCAGGGACACTCCACCCCAGAGGAACAAGACGGAAGGGTCAGGGGGTAGAGCATGGGAGGGTGGGGCTGGGAAGCGGGAAAAGAGGACAATATGATAAGGATGTAACCTGAAGCAACAAACAAATAAATTTATTAACTAAAAAAAAAAAAAAAAAAAAAAAGCAGAGGGCAGGGCTGAAACACTGTGAATGGAACAGAGGATACAGCTATTCGGCCTGGTTTTGCAGACCTCCAGGTGTAGAGAAGACGTGGAGCTAAGGTAAAATACAAGAGAATTGTGGTATTGGCCCATGCCTTTGACTTCAGCGGAGACGGGGGGGCGGGGGGAGGGGCGGGGGAGCACCGTAGAGTTGGTGGTCTTATGTATTCTGGAGTCATACGGAGCGGGGTGGTGAGGGTGCATACTCTTGGTACCACCATTCAAGAAGAGTACACCCTTGGTCCCAGCTCCCAGCACACTGGAAACAGAAACGGGCAGATAACGGAGCTCAGGGTCAGCCTGATGCAGGGCAAACTCTAAATAGAGAAAGACTTCGATCCAGGAGTGGTGGAACACATCTTTGATCCCTTCAGATGGGAAACACAGGTCCCTGATCCCAATAATTAGAGTTCAGAGACACACACATGGGATTTGGAGGGACCTAGGTTTGGAGGCTACTTACAAAAGGCCTTCTCGATGCAGGCAGATTGTCCTTTGGGATCTCAAAATATATACACTAGAGCTGGTTTAGCTCCAAGGTGACAGAATGATTTCTTCTTTAACCCGGATTGAAAGATAACGCTTTGTATGTTGTCAGAAGGCCAAATTTGCTTCAGGAGAAGTCCTACCTGGCCCCCCCATCCCCCCCCAAAATAAAGAGGGCAATTGTCCTAGGGTTGGGTTGGGGCAGGGCTCTGTTCTTATCGTTCCAGGAGAATCGAAGCGTCCATTAGGGGAGCCCGGGGAGGGCTGGACAGCGGGATCCTCAGCAGAGAGCAGAATCAGGCACCAAGGAGGACGAGTGACCCAGTTGATTCTGCCTGGCAGACTTCCTCAATAGCTGTCTCCATCGGGGGCCTGCAACCACCACAGCAATCCAATGTCACTGGGACCGCTCAGCTCTACACAATGCCCCGGCAGGAACCTCAGTGAAGCCTGCAAGATCAGCTTCTGCCTACAAACCCCTTAAGTCATCTAAACAGCTGAGAACAGAAGGACTGAACATAAAAGGACTGTACTAACATTTTTAATCATTTTTCCCATTTGGGTTCAGGCCCCAAACAGGTCTACTATGACCCAAATCAGCAGGAAGTCACTTTAAGAGAGCGACGTCCCATGCCCAGTGGATGGGGAAGGTGTTTCTCCGCCCTTCTTTTAGGTTATTTGAAGGATAACTGAAAACTCTGATATGTATGGGAAGAGACTACAAGCTGATAAATGGTCCTGTCTTAATGGGTTTTGGAGGTTAGACCCAGGGAATTCCTACTTTTCCTTTTCTGTATCCTTCCTCTCCTATGTAGGAGTGCATGGGCTTGAGAAAAATGAGATATAGACATAGCACAGGAAGGTCCAAGAAGAAGGGGCAGATTATTGAATATGCCCTTATACCTTTGTATATTGATAAAAATTAGTTTATTTGGCTAAAGTGGTATTGACCATTGTTTATTGTGCAAAAATAAGATTGTATTGGATTACATCGGTATTGATCTTTGTATATTGATTCAAAATTAAGATTATAGTTGGCCACAATGGTATTGACCCTTGCATATGGACGTAATAGTAAGATTATATTGGGCTACATAGGCATTGATCTTGGTATATTGATACATAATTAAGAGTATATTTAACCACAATTGAATAGATCTTTGTATATTGATACAAATTTAAAGGTAACGCTTCCTAATGGTATCATACCTAGAGATACTTAAAAATAAAATGTGAAGCTCTGACCTCTTGATACCAACCGTCTAAAACGGTCTAGGATAGTTAAAACAAACTCCTAGTCATGCAAACATGTCACTTTGTTAGCTACTATGACAGTCTATCACAGATATTCTCTAAACTATCCAGTAATCAAGTTGCTAAGAGACAAGCAACATTTGCTTATCTAAATACAAGAGATGGATAGGGCATCTTCAAAAACCCCAAGAGATCTGCAGAATATGGCATTCAAAGATGTTATCTTAAATCAAGATTTTTTTTGATATCGAGACATATCAGCACCTGACAGCACCCCCATTCTACTCCAAGTAGAAGATAAGCATCGAAGAACCTCCACTGTAAGATGGTTGAATTAGTGGCAAGCCTTTCTCTTGGCATGAAAAAACCCCTTGCACCAACTGCAGACAGACTGCTGTCCAAAAAGGACAAAACTTGGTAGCAGGGAAGTCGACAGCCTAACTCTGCCAAGACAGGGTAGGTAAGTCCTTCATAATCCCTGCTCTACAACAAATGTCTGTCAGAGAAACAGGACCCAAATCCTGAAGATTGATGCTGGAATGTATGGAGAGAAAATGGGAACTGTCCAGGCAGTCATTGGTATGTTCTTTCTTAGTTTTGGAAGCTGCAGGCCCTGCACTTCCTATATAAGCAAATATATTTATCCCTCTCAGGTCTCTGAGGTGGTTGAAGAATAGACAGCTAGAGTCTCATAGTTAAATTTTGAACTGTTTAGGAATCAAGAGGGTGTTATAGATCTAAGAAGATACTCTTAAAAGTGTGTTGTGGCCCCAAGACTTCTAATCATTCGCTTTACCTGATAAAACTGCTGCGGGTTTTCTCTTTCTGTGAGAGCGCCAGCTATCCTGAGGGAAACTTCGGAGGGAACCAGCTACTAGATGGTTCGATTAGTCTTTCGCCCCTATACCCAGGTCGGACGACCGATTTGCACGTCAGGACCGCTACAGACCTCCACCAGAGTTTCCTCTGGCTTTGCCTTGCCATAGATCTAAGAAGATACTCTTAAAAGTGTGTTGCAAGATAGTATGAATGTTGAGTCACATATAGACCTTTAAACTCATGGAGTTGGTTAGATAGTAGAATGTTAAAGTCAGGGGCCAAATATGTATAAACTGGACACTGGGAAGGTATACTGGGCCATTTAACTCTCATAAATGTGGCACATTTATATCTATTGTTTTGTATAATACTTACTGTTATAAGAGAAGGAACCATCTGTTGGACTGAAAGGGGAAACTTCTGGGGGGAAGAGGGTGGAAGGGCGGGATAGGAAGGGGGAATAAGGAGGGGTTTGTGACTGAGATGTAACTTGAAGAAAAAAAAATAAAGTATTTAAAAAAAATAAAAAAATAAAAAAAGTGTGTTGCAAGATAGTATGAATGTTGAGTCACATATAGACCTTTAAACTCATGGAGTTGGTTAGATAGTAGAATGTTAAAGTCAGGGGCCAAATATGTATAAACTGGACATTGGGAAGGTATACTGGGCCATTTAACTCTCATAAATGTGGCATATTTATATCTATTGTTTTGTATAATACTTACTGTTATAAGAGAAGGAACCATCTGTTGGACTGAAAGGGGAAACTTCTGGGGGAAGAGGGTGGAAGGGCGGGATAGGAAGGGGGAATAGGGAGGGGTTTGTTACTGAGATGTAACTTGAAGAAAAAAAATAAAGTATTAAAAAAAAATCTATCAAGTCTCTGTGTGCTCATTTATAATGGCAGGTTAAGGATTAACAACCACCGACCCAATTAACCATAACCTAAACACAAGTAAATAATTTTAATTATTTCTACATCATATTTATAAAAATAAAGTAATGGTTTAGAAAGTATCAGTACAAAATTTTCTGTGAAATTTTATTAGCAGTGGTTTCTAAAAATTTTTACATTTTTAAAAATTTAGTCTATGTTGTAACTTAGTCATATTAAAGTTATTACTTTCCTTCAGTACAGTAAACATAATAAAGAAAACCTGCAATTATTCTTTGTAATGTTTATTAATAAAGCAAGGGATTTAAATGTATGTACACATATATATTTCAGTGACCTAGATTCTTTTAGTACAACTTATTAGTGCCATTTAATATGTAACGTTTTTATTAATTTATTTTTCCAAGTTACATCTCAAAGTCTCCTCTCTCCTCACCTCCAGGTCCCATCCTCGCTCCCTCTTTCCAATCTCCACCCTCTCCTTCTCCTCAGATGAGGGGAGCCCCCACTTATCAACCCCCTACAGTTAATCAGTCACATGAGGGCTAAGAGTTTCCTCTTGTACTGGGGCCTGATACATTAGCCCAGGTAGAGTAATGTGTTCCACTAACAGGCAACAGGGTCCATGACTCACTGCTAAGTAGAGTTTTTCATAGGATAGTTATGCTAGGTTCCTGTCTGTTTGGTTCTGTGGGTTGTAGGATGGTTGTCTTGTGGTACATATGGTTAATGTCCACTTATAAGTGAGTACATACCATGTGTATCTTTCTGGGTTTGGTTAGCTCACTCAGGATGAGCTTTCCTAGTTCTATCCATTTGGCTGCAAATTGCATGATTGCCTTGTTTATGATAGCTGAGTAGTATTACATTGTGTTAATACATCACAGTTTTTTTTTAATTCATTCTGCAGTTGAAAGGCATCTGGGTTGTTTCCAGTTTCTTGACGTTACAAATAAATCTGCTATGAAACTGTTGAGGTGATGTCCTTGTGGTTTGGTGGAGAATCTTTTGAATATATGCCTAGGGGTGGTATGCCTGGGTTTTAAGGTAGAACTAGTCCCAATTTTGTGATATTGCCAAATTGATTTCCAAAGTGGTTGTAAAAGCTTGCACGTCCACCAATGGAGACGTTGCAACACATATTTTTACTGAAGAATTTTCTGAGTTTTAAAAAATAATTTCTTCCTCTCATACAGCAGAAGTAACACTTTGATAGTACTTTATAACTTCCATTCTCATTCATGTACTTCATCATTAATCACATGTCAGATTTTAATGATTGTTGTTGACTCTAGCATCATACTCATGTTTAGAAGTGATGCACTCAAAACACTGATTAAATATCAAACTTGAATGATGGTAAACAGGTCCACTGAGTAAGTAATGATGACTGAGATTGCTTGCTGTCTTACTGCTAATAGACCATCAGGCAGAGTTTGGTTCACATAAAAACAGTTACTCCCAAACAAGTCAGGATGGCTGGCACCCTTGGTAAACATGTAAATGAACTTGATAACCCTCTCTGCTTAGAAAGATCATGAAAAATATTCCCCTGCCTGCTTTATTTGTCTGGAGATAAAATGTCAAGAAATTTGCAGTCAGGCCATTAGCTGCTAAACTACTAAATCAAATAAACATGATTACAGTATCTGTGCAGTACTGGAAGGATGACATGTAAGAACCAGTAAGACAGCCTGGAAAACATACTACAGAATCTAAGGGTTTCCTGACCATAATGTATAGGATACTTAAAAGGAAGTATTACTGGATTTCTACAACTGTTGAGTACCATTATCCTAAAACCATAAAGAATTGACAGCATGATGAATCATTGTATCTTGTTTTAAGTTAATGAGAAATATGAAAAACTTTGCTTTTTAATACATACAAATTTCCAATTTTTTATACTGCTTCTAATTAGCTTTTATATTCAATGCCTGACAAAGTCTGATTCAGTTTCTCTAATATTCAAAATTGTGGTTGATGAAATATAAACAGACACAGAGACACGAGCATATATACACATACACACATACACACTCACACCTGAGGATGCCTGTATGTGCAAGAATTCTTAACCTTTTTATGAGTATGCCTTCTGGATGTCTGGCTTAATCTCATAGCATCTATCCCTATTATTCTGACTATCTAGTATATGATATAATCTATTTCTAGTAAATTTTATTACACTTTTGAGTATAGAGAGTAGTAAAATCCAACTTGGTATTTTTATAAGATAATTGGGGGGAACTACTATGACATTCCTGAGTATGACAGTTTTCTTTTATTATTCCAAAACAATAATATTCCTTCAATATGGAAACCCACTAGTATAGTACACACACTTATAAACATAATATATATAAAACATTAAAATGGATTTGGCCTGTAATAGGGGAGAAATACACCAACTAGACACCATACATTATGAAAAAAGACAACCCAGTAACCAGAAATGGGTTACCACTTTTGGAAATGTTAGCCAATGGGTTTCCATAGATCCTTCCATACATTACAGGTTATTCATCAAACATGGAGAAGTTTAACTCAAATAGAAGTTTCATCCCTAATAGATAGCTTTCAAAGTACTAGAAGATGCTATGCACACTACTGAGAGAAAAAGGAATCATCAATGATACTTTGTGTGACCCCTAGGAGCTACAATAGCAACCTACCTGGCAAGATATACCCATTGGCACAATTGTAACTTGAACGTTATTGGAGTAGCAATATTTTTTTTTTACTTTTTTTAATGTTTTGGGGTGTTTTGCCTGCATGTATGTGTACACATGTATGTGCACCACTTAGAATCCAGAACAGGGCATTGGAACCACTGCAAATAGAGGTTCAGGTGGTTGTGATGCACAATATTGGGCATTAGGAATCGAACCTGGACCACTGAGCAATCTCTCTAACTCCACAAACTAAATTTTCATTGAATTTAAGGCCTGTTCCATGAGGGAATTGTTTTATGAAGCAAATAAATTAGAAATGAATTTTCAATTCTCTCCAAAGTTTTATGATAATCTATTTACTCATCCTTGCTTCCTCTACTCGGGCTTGCTCTCTAACCTATATTGTACTCTACTCCCTTAGGAATCTCTCGATATACAAAACCATGAATCTATTCACATACTTAGCAGGTGGAACTGTGTTTGAATTACAAATTTACTACATTTTCAACTGATTTAATATCTTTAAGACACATTTTCTTCAATTGTCAACTTTTCTAAAACTTAAAAGTATGTAACTTAAAAGCTGTGTGATTAAAACTGGATGATGTCTGTAAATAACTACTAACATTGTCTGGTTCTGCAGTTAAAGCTTATACACATTAGCTGTAATTATTACATTTTATTTTGAAATCAAGGAAGGAGACTCTATTCCTTCTATAATTAAGATATATGAGTAATTAAAAATGGCTAAACCTAAGGCTGGTGTCTGCATAGTTCTTAAGAGCAAGCCACTCTTAGGTCTGAGTTTGAATCCTTAGCTCTGCTTACCTGTCAGGTAAACATGAATTCATTACTCAGCCTTTGAATTCCTTCTTCTCATTTTAAAACATTGATAATAATGCCTCATTAGATTGTTACAAAGATTAAATGAGATTGAAAAAAAAGTATAAAACCTGGTGTCTATTTAATGCTGAGTTTATGTTAAATTTTTTACTGTTTAAATTGTTATTGCTCTGACAATTCTAGGGATTTATGTTTTAAAATGAAGTGTGTTCATAAGGTAGACACTGGACCCTTAATTGATAAAAGGGTGAAGACCTAGACTTCCATGGAGTCAGACAAGGCAAAGCCTATCTAGGATGTGTTGCGTCCCCCTTGACCAGCAAGGATGACGCAACTCACAAAAGCTCTTCTCCAGCAGTTTATTCAGGTCCCTTGAAAACAGTCTTCCGAATAATGGGGCAGACCCAACCCACAGGCTAAATACTGAATGAACAGCCAGTCAAGTAAAGCCAAGTGGTGCTATCTTAGAGGTTTACGTATGCGGAAGCAAGCCAGATCAGCGGTCTTTGCCAAATATGAACTTATTATCATAGAGAGCGCTCACCGTCGGGCTGGTGGAAGGCGGAGACCAGCGCCATCTTTAGGGCGCGGCACTTCGCAGCTCTCTACAGTTCCTCCTTTTTTATTTTTTCTAAAGTTGGTAAAAGTCCCTGGAAAGGCTTCGTAATCCCTCTATCTGGGGATCTCACGGTGGACCTGAGCCTATAGGAGGGCGGTGCTCAAACTCTTACCCGTCTCTGAGTCAGCCTCCCCACTCGGGACTGCCCTGTCTTAGGTGGCTGAGACTTACCCGTCAAACTCCGTCACTGACTTGCCAGACCCTAATATCCGTGGAACGAATTCCTCAGTGGGCAGGGACTATGCTTAGTGAAGATTTACTTCACGGCAGCAAGCCATGCCTGAGGGGACTGGCCCGCCTCAATGGCGACAAGGGCTTGTATAATCATGGCTGCATTACGCTTTTGTGTGGCTCTCATTTTGTAGATGCACCATAGGCAAACCAGAGAGGCTAGCATCATTAGTATCGCCAAAGAGCCTACACCCGCCCACTCCTTAAGATGATCCATAGCCGTCTGTATCCAAGAACTCAAGCCAGTAGCCAGGCTCAGATCCACCCGAGTGGAGTTGATGTGGATGATTGTCGCTCTCAGGTCTCTCATCAAATTTTCAAATTCAGCCGACCAATCCTGTAAGAGGAACTTTGACAATTGTCTGGACAAATTAGCAGCTTTTGTATAATTTTGATATTGCACGGAAGTAACACACAAACCTTGCAATTTCCACTCACACCCCAACTGTGCTAGTTGCCAAAGAGAATCAATCTGTTCTTGTATTAAATCTATACATTGATTAACTATCATAAGACCTCCTTTGAGATGAGAATTCATAGAGGTCTGAGTATCCAATGCCTGTGCCACAGTGGCTGAGATGTTATTCAGGGCATTGGCAGTCTGTATAGAACTAGACAAGGCAATAGCTGAGGCAGTAGCTCCCACAGCAGCAACAGTGATAGCAGTAACAATAGCTGCAGTGATGCCAAAATCTCTTTTAAATCTGAATAGCATCATGGTATTAGGAGCCTCTACAGGAACTGGTACATATCGAGGCATTCTAGTCACCACAGCCACAGGAAAGGCTGTGGCATTCCAGCATAGGGCATAAAAACATGTGCCTGGAGTGCATACTAACTTTTCTTCACCTAAGGATGCACTCCCATTACTTACAATCCACAGAAAAGGAGGCCAGAGACATACTGGCGAAGCTGAAAAGTTCTTGTTGCGGTAAGAATGAAATAAAGAATTCCAAGTACCAGAGCCACTACCGCTAGAGAAATCCAATCTGGTAGCAGACCCTAGGGAAAAATTACCTCTTTGATAAATTCCTCCTCCAAGCATAATGACAGGTCCCAAGTCCATGCAACTTCCATTTACTCCACACAAAAGCCACAAATCAAAAGGATTGGTGGCAGTCTGCTGAGGATCCCTAGTAGATATATCAAGCATTCCTGTACAAGACTTATTCACTATATTACTAATCATGGGGCTAAAGGAAAAATAATCTTGTTGAACCCAAACTGCTCTGCGCTCCTGACATCCAGTCCAGGGAAAAGGTCCTTCCTCTCCTGTGGATCCTTTACAAAAAGGTGCCCAGCGTGGCTGTCTGGGGGGGTACCGGTCAGAGACTCGTGTGGGCTACCATCCTTCAAGATGAAAACCATTGCCTGAAAACAAACCACCACTCCTACCCCCAAACCTCAGTTGTGGTAAAAAATCTGCTGACTGCTGAGACAATTTAATGCATTTTGTATCATCTGACCTATTGAAGCTCATTAAAAAGCACAAACTACCCTTCAAGCTGACATTTCTATTACCTTCTATAGGGCTTCTCTGATCATCAAAGGGAAGGTAGGGTAAGCCTAGGCTTCTATTACTGCTAAATAAGCGTGGAAACACAGTTGCATCATGTCTGACCGGCATCGGCTTTGGGAATATCAACAGGATCCCCCATCTCGGCTCGGTCATTCCTGACATACTCACTGCTACTAACACCACGATCCTTAGGAAGGTCTTCATGACGAATCTTCCTCACAAGGCACTCAGGCACCCACACTGGATCTTGTTGATTCTGAGGAAAAACACAAACAGACCCTCTCGCCCATGTTAGCACAGGGTCAGGCCCCCGCCAAGAGCCTGTCAAAATATCATTCCACTTCACCATGCTTTTAGGTGAACCATGGGAATCCTGATGTCTGTCCGCTGCTGAGCGGCCTTGAGCATCCAAATTGAAAAAGTTTAAAGTAAATAAGGCTAAAGACATTCTTTCCTTGGGGGTACGGCCTTGGCCTATTCCCCCTTTTTGTTTTTGCAAGCATTCTTTCAAGGTGCGATGAGCACGCTCCACAATTCCTTGTCCTTGAGGATTGTATGGTAATCCGTGATTAAGCTGTACCTCCATCTGGTTGCAGAAGGAGACAAAGGACTGAGCTGTATAGGCTGGTCCATTGTCCATTTTCAGCTGCTGTGGTTTTCCCCATGCAGCCCAGGCTTCTAAGCAATGTCCTATGACATTGCGAGCCTTTTTTCCACTCATAGGTGTAGCATGTATGATACCTGAGCAGGTATCCACAGATACATGAATATATTTTAAGGTTCCAAACTCTGAAATGTGGGTAACGTCCATTTGCCAGATTTTGAGTGGCAACAGCCCTCTAGGGTTCACTCCCACACTGGGAGGATGATGATGAATCACACACTGAGGACAGTCCAAAACCACTTGTCTAGCATCTGCTCTAGACAAATGGAATTTCTGCTGTAGAGTTTTTGCATTTACATGAAATAATTGGTGAAACTGTCTGGCTTGATCCAGGAATGAGCTCCAAAAAATGCATTCCATCCTGGTCCATAGATCAACTTTTTTATTACCCTCACTTAATGGTCCAGGTAATCCTGTATGTGCTCTGATATGTTGAATATAAAAACACCTTTTTCTCTGCCAGATTAAAACTTGTAACTCTTGTAATAAGGCACATACAGTACTACTATTCTTAATAGGACCTGTTAATTCTAATACTTTCACTGCGTTGACCACATAAACTGAATCTGAAATCAAATTGAATGCAAATTGACATTTTTTAAACACCTCAATTACTATTTTCAACTCTACTATTTGGGGGGAGCCCGGTTGAAATTGACATAACACGGGCTCCTGTCTTTCTATCAAATAGGCTCCACAGCCTGTCTTTGAACCATCAGTAAACACATTTGGTGATCCTTGAAGTGGTACTGCTGAAGTAACCTTAGGGAATATCACTGGGTGCTCCTTAAAAAATGATAGCAATGGATGTTTAGGATAATGGTTATCAATCACTCCTTCAAAGCTACATTGCAATATTGCCCAGTCATCTACAGTGCCACACAAAATCTTAATTTGATAACTGGAATAAGGCACTATTATACTGGCAGGAGCAACTCCAAAAGACTGCAAGCATTGTTGGATACCATTCAAGGCTAAAGCAGCAAGTGCAGTGGGATAATGTTCTATGGATTTTTTCGGAGAAATCTTTGAATAGGTCCATAATAATGGTCCGTCCTGCCATAACAATCCTGTAGGTTGACCCTAGGTGGCAAATATGCACAATGCAATGGGCTGTCCTTCTTGCCATCTCTTTAGGAAGGCACTCTGTAACCTTTCTTCCACTTTACATAAAGCTTTTCTTGCTTCTTCTGTTAATTGCCTAGGAGAATTAAGTGCTGAATCACCTTTCAAAATATCATATAGAGGTCTTATTTCATAATTTGGTAGCTTTAAATAGCCTCTTACCCAATTGATATCTCCTAACAACCTTTGAAAATCATTTAAAGTCTTTAAATTATCTTTTCTTATCTCAATCTTTTGAGGTATTATCTTTTCAGGTCCAACCTTCGCTCCTAAATAATTAACCACATTTTCCTTTTGAACCTTATCAGGAGCAATAAACAACCTTTTCTTTTTTAATAATTGAACTAATTCTTCATAGGCCCGATCTAACATTTGTTCACTCTTAGCTGCTAGTAAGATATCATCCATATAATGAACACATCTCAAATCTGGAAAATTCTTTCTCAAGGGAGCAATGGCTTCCCCCACATATAGTTGGCACATAGTGGGGCTGTTTGCCATGCCCTGGGGTAATACTACCCATTCAAACCTCTGATCAGGTTCCTCATGGTTACAGGATGGAACAGTAAATGCAAATCTCTCACTATCTTTGGCACACAAAGGGATGGAGAAAAAACAATCTCTTATATCTATAACTATAATGGGCCATGAGGCTGGCAAAGATGATAAAAGCGGCAAGCCGCGCTGCATTGGGCCCATGATCTGCATTTGTTGATTTATGGCACGCAGATCATACAATAATCTCCATTTTCCAGATTTCTTTTTAATGACAAAGATAGGTGTATTCCAGGAAGATACAGATGGTTTTATATGCTTTAAAGACATCTGTTCATCCACCAAATCTTTGGCTGGATTTAATTTTACAGAGGAAAGTGGCCACTGAGGAACCCATACTGGATCCTCCGTCTTCCAAGTTATGGGAATACCCTCCTCAGTGGCCCCTAGGAAAAACCCAGGCCCTGTTTCTTTTGTCTTTGCTGCATAGGTATGAGACTCTTTCATCCTTGCAAATATTTTCCTATTCCAAAGCCTGGAGCATATCCCATATCTTGCATCATACGTTGGGCTGAATCAGAATAGTCATTACTTAATTTAAATCCCATATCCTTTAAAAGGTCTCTTCCCCAAAGGGAAATAGGGAGCTCAAGTACATATGGCTGCATTTCTCCTGAGTGGTTTTCTTGGTCCTGCCACTTTAATAACCTTGCACTCATATCTGGAGTCTTAGCATAACCCAGGCCTTGAAGTGTTTGAGAAGAGGCTTGTACGGGCCAACCTGAAGGCCAGTCTTTCTTTGCTATGATACTCCTATCAGCCCCAGTATCCAAAAGGCCCAGGATCTTTTTACCATCAACTTTTAACTCTAAGACAGGGCGTTGGTCCAAATCCAGGGAGAGAAAAGTCAAATCCGTGCCTGTGGACCCAAAACCATTTTTTCCTCTCTTTCTATCCTTTGCTGCATAGCGGTCATGTAAGCTCGGTAACATAATCAATTGAGCAATTCTATCTCCAGGAGAGATAGCCGTTATACCACGGGGGGAGGCTACCATGATCTTAACCACTCCTGTATAATCTGGATCTATAACTCCAGGATGGACAATAAGTCCTCTCAAGGCTGATGATGACCTCCCTAACAACAAACCAATTGTACCAGGTTCAAGGGGTCCTTTAAAATCTGTTTCAATTAACTGGACCCCCATTTGGGGTGTTAATACGAGTCTGGTGGTGGAGCAGAGGTCCAATCTTGCTGAGCCTGCAGTGGCTCTCCGCGGTCTCTCGGATGGCGGAGGGTTGGCCATCTCTCTTGATTCTGTTCTTTGTCCTGATTCTCTATTGCCCCATATATTTGTGGGCCCTGAGGTCGTGGGCCCCGCTGTCCGTTTTTTGGACGAACGCTACCATAACCTTGAGTTAAAGGCTGGCCATGGATGTCTATCACTGAATGGCATTCATTAACCCAATGGTTCCCTTTTATACATTTTGGGCACAACCCCGGCCGCCTGGGGCGTTGTACACTTCCTGTACTTTCTGTACTCTTTCCCCTGGGGCACTGTCTTTTAAAGTGTCCCATCTTGCCACACTTAAAACAAACTCCTGAACTTCCTCCACCTTTTCTGGCCAACTGTATTACTGCAGCAGCAAGACCAGCATTAGTTAACGGCCCTCCAAGCTCTTTACACACTTTCATCCAGGCCTCTAGGCCTTTGTTCTTATAAGGGGTGATAGCAGCTCTACATTCTTTGGTACATTGCTCATAGACCAACTGTTTTATTAGTGGCAAAGCAGCATCCGGGTCACCAAAAATCTTCCCTGCTGCTTCCACCATTCGTGCCACAAAATCTGAAAAGGGCTCCATAGGGCCCTGTAGAATCTTAGTTAAGTTCCCACTCACCTCCCCTTTATTAGGGAGAGATCTCCAAGCCTTGATAGCTATCTTTTTTATTTGCTCATAAATCTGAATAGGATATCCTATCTGCTGGTTGGCAAATCTCCCCTACCCAAGCAGCATGTCTCTATCCCAGGCTGGATTTCCATCTCTCTGATTAGTGGCTGCTTGCTCAGTGGCATACTCAATCAAGAAAGCTTTCCAGTCTAAGTATTGCCCTGGACTTAAGCAGGCGCGGACCAGACCACTCCAATCACTCGGAGTCATACAATGTCTGCTTAATGCTTCCACTTGAGCTATTGTAAAAGAAGCGGTAGTACCAAAGGTACGAACTGACTCTGCAAGAGATTTTACTACTTTAAAATCAAGCGGTTCCTCGTACCTGTTCCCTTGTGGGTCTTGGTATACCAGATAGGCAAACTGTAATTCTGTTCTTACTTGTGTCCACATCCCCGGGCAGAAAGATCTCCCTACTTTCAGGGACTGAACTGGCTGCTCTGTCTGAGTGGCTTCTGGATATGGAGGAGGAGTCGAAGGCGCCATGGCAACGGCTTTGTTTACATCAGCTGCCGCCAGCGTGGCTGAAGGCGCTGTAGCGACGACTCCACCCATTCCAACTGCCGCTGACATGTCAGGCGCCATGGCAACAGCTCCTCCCACACCGACTGCCGCCGATACGCCCTTCTGTTTTACTTTTTTCTTTTCCTTTTTTCTAATAACAGTCCTCTCCAACTGTTCTATTAGAGCGTGTAGCTCTCCTTCAGAATCCGTGCTCTCTGAGTCCTCTAAATCTCTAAAATCTCTAAAATTTCTAAGATCGGGATAGAGAGGAACTTTCTTTTTGTCTTCCTTTTCACTGTCTGCCTGCTCAAATCTTTCGCCTTTGTTACTTTCCTTTTCACTGTCTGCTTGCTCAGATCTCTCCCCTTGTAGCAGTTCCAAAGCTGATTCTCCCTCTTTGATTGCATTACAACACCTCTGATCTTCTAAACAACTCCTCACCATTTTCCAAATCGGTCTTACTCCATGTTTCAGAGTCCCCTGCTCCCAAGCAAAATCCAAGTCCCTGCCTAATTTGTCCCAGCAGGATACCGTAAGATTCCCGGACACCGCAAACCACGGAGCCACAGAATCGCATTCATTTAAAAATCTTTCTAAGGTAGACTTCTTAATCTTCAAATTCCTAGCTAAAAGTAGCTCCTGAAGAGCCAGAAAAATTGGATGTGACTGAGACAATCCCATGTTTAAAAATTTTACTTTAGGTTCACTGCTTCCCCGCGTGAAACTTTACCTTTTGTTCGCAACTTCCTGCGAAACTTTACCTTTTGTTCGCTATTTCTGCGAAACTTAACTGTTTGTTCACTATCTCCACGAAACTTTACCTTTTGTTCACTATCTCCGCGAAACTTTACCTTGTGTTTGCTATTTCCGTGAAACTTTATTGTCCTGATTTATCCCAGGAACTTACCAAGCGCTTCCCCTGACTGCAGGAGTTCTGAGTCTTTTCTGGGTTCCCCGTACGGGCCACCACTTTGTCGCGTCCCCCTTGACCAGCAAGGATGACGCAACTCACAAAAGCTCTTCTCCAGCAGTTTATTCAGGTCCCTTGAAAACAGTCTTCCAAATAATGGGGCAGACCCAACCCACAGGCTAAATACTAAATGAACAGCCAGTCAAGTAAAGCCAAGTGGTGCTATCTTAGAGGTTTACATATGCAGAAGCAACCCAGATCAGCGGTCTTTGCCAAATATGAACTTATTATCATAGAGAGCACTCACCGTCGGGCTGGTGTAAGGCGGAGACCAGCGCCATCTTTAGGGCACGGCACTTCGCAGCTCTCTACAAGGATGTACAGGAACATTCTGAGTATCTCTATATGCATTCACTTCAAGAAGCAGATTTTATAAAGAATATATCAATTACATTTTCCTAAATGGAAGGGCTCTGAGTTAAGTCAAGATAGAAGACTGTTATGCCAATCTTTTCCTGCATACTTTAGTGCATGTGATTATCCTGGTTTAAGAAAACTGAATTTACTATGGCTTGGTATGTCCTGTGGATTTTACTGCAGATTATTTTCCATGAATTCATACTATACTCCCCCTCTTCTCCCTTCCCTATGGTTAGACTATGCTGGTCTCAGTACATATACAAAATATTGTCAACTCAGAGGCATTCTATGTCAAACTTACCAAGGATTTGTTAACACCTAGAGTCATTCTTCTGTGTCTTTGCTTCTGAGGCAAACTAGAAAAGCTTCAAGGATAACGCAATGAGTGAAAGGTCACACTAGAAAAAGAAAACATTTTATGTAAACAGTCAATTATTGGGAGATAAAGCTTTATCCAAAGCATAGTGAAACTAATTGCTTAGATCCAGGAAGAACAATTGTAGAACAAGCAATCAAGATCCCAAAGGCAAAGCAATTATGATGTAACTATTTCTGTAAATGTAATAAATTTCTCAAAAACTCAACAGAAAATATTCTCAAATCTCCTAGGCATTCTTCTGAAATAGACGTTTAAAGACTTACATTGAAGATAAAGGAATAAAATACATGTAGTGTATTAAATAAAATACATGTAGTGTATTAAAGTTGCAAAATTGTGAATTTCTTAGCATATGTCCAATAGACATTTATAGATGTGTATTTTTAGAATTTCTTACTTTGGTATTACTTTAAATAAAAAGTAAAGCTAAGACTCAATATATCATCAAAGAGACATTTAAACACAATACAGCCTAGCTTTATAAATTTCCTAAACAATTTTCCCAAACCACTGTTATATGCCCACTCTTCCCCCCAAAATCATGATAGTTTCAAGAAGAAATTACTCCTCTATAAGTCACCTAGCAAGAACCAATTCTGAAAGTTAACAGATATGTTCCCAGTTTAGAAATACCTTAAAGGTAGCACCTAGTAAAATAATATATGGTATACAATAAGGCAGTATCAATTTTATCATTAAAACTTTCCAGTGTTTCCAGCAGTTGTATATATTATATATCCTCTGCTTACTCAAATAAAATCAGTTTGCAAGATTATTAACCATTTGTCTCTAACTCCCACTGTTGTACCTTTGCCCATGGTGATAGGTTCATACCCTAGAATTGAGTTAACATACACTTTCCATTTTTCAGGGTATTTTTTACTATTAATTCTTTGAGAATTTCATACAAAATATTTTGACCATATTTTCCTTCCACTCCTCCTCCAACTCTTTCCAGAATTCTCTTACCTCCCACCTCCCATTTCATAATTCAGTGTCCTTTCTTTATAACCCACTAAATCCAGTTTGTGCTCTTCATATATTCTTGGGTGTGTGTGAGGCCATCCACCAGAGCATAGCTGGCCTACCAGGAGCCACACCCTTGAAGAAAACTGACTTTCTCTCCCGTAGAAGCTACCAACTATCCATAGCTCTTCCATTTTTCTTTTGGGGGACGGGGAGAGGGGGAGATGAAGTCCTTCTCCAGTCACACTAGAATGCTGACTGACTTCATGTGAGTTCACCTAGCATTGGTCTCGTGCAGGCAACCACAGCTGCTGGGAGTTCATGTGTACAGAGCTCCCGTCTTGTCCAGAAGACAGTTTCCTCCTTGTCCTCCCTTATCTCTGGTTCTTAATTCTTTTCACCACTCTGCTGGGATGGTACCTGAGCCTTGGGGGGGGGGCATATAAAATATAGATATATCATTGGTAGCTGATCGGAGTATGTTATCGCAGCAAAAGAATTAAACTAGAATAGTATTACTCCAAGCAACCATTCTCGCTAAAGATCCACAATAGTGAGACAACGTAATGTTTTCTGAAGGGAAGCAATGAAAAAATATTTTTCTTGAGTCATTCCTTCTTTTCCAACACATAGCTTCAGGGGGAAGCATTTTGGAAGCTTGGAAAATATTTTTATCACTTTATATAAAATTTGAATATTTAAATATAGCTTCTAAGAACTTTATTTATTTACAGTCTATGGCCGTCTAGTTTCCTCTAATCTTTTGAGTCATATTCTTTGACTTAGAGCTGTACATTGTGTATGTTTCTGGTTATAACTGATGTGGTTTGCCTCATAAAATCTTGTATTTTTCCTTCATGCAGGTGGCACTGTACTTGTGCCAGGAACCCATGGGTGGCCATCTTGCCTATTTAAGTGTAAATTATGTATGAATGTGGGAGAAGAGAATTATGGGCACTATTATAAGTGCTCATATAAAATATACCCCAAAATCTAAGAACCAAGCATGGGAATTTTATTTTTTTATGGATTACTGAAGTTCAAAATATCATCAGAGGATGTCATTGACTGCTCACTCCATAGGAGCAAAGCATAACAAGAGAATGAGAGAAAAATTTAGAAATGTTGGGTAGGTTTTAGCTCGACCTTCAAAGCACAGATGGAGAAAAGTAGGTTTTAGCTCAACCTTCAAAGCACAGATGGAGAAAATAGTTGATCTCCAAGGACAGCACTCTCCTTTTTCTGCTCATATTCCACTTTAAGGTCTGCAGTATGAAAGTGAAATAAATTCCTGTTTGATTCGGTTGAAGTCAAATCCTTACGAAGGTTACTTTTTAAACCATTGGCATTATTGCTTAATTCCTTTTCTGACTCTCATCCAGTAACCGGGAAGTGTTGCCACCTGAGCTCCAACAAATCCCCAATTGGAAGTGTCCTAGGTCATGCTTTGTCTGTGACATGTGCGGCTCTATTCCCTGGAAGTCCCAAAGCTGTCGTACATTAGTCTCTTGCTTTGAGTTGGTGCACATCAATTTGTTTAGTTCAGCTGCCAGCACATTTCCAATGAGTAGCAATGAAACAAAAAGAAAATAAGGAAAACTTAAGTCTTTTTGGTCTGTTCTGTTTTACAATTACAACACAAGAGAATAGGAAAATATGGAAAGATACAGATGATAAATATATGTATCAACATTACAATAGAGAATTGAACCATGATGTTATAGATTAATGATAAATAGTTAAAATAAAATCACAAATACATTCCTAAAGAACAACGCATTGTATTATGAAACATTGTTTTGTATAAAAATACAGATTTGTTTGATCCAATGAAGTGACTTCTGTATGTTTATATGTGATCTATAGATAAGGGTTAGATAGTTCATGCTGGTTTTCCCTTAAGAGAAGCTAATTACAAATTGAAGGACTTTTCTATTTGTTTTTCCTTATTTTATTTACCTATTTTCTACATTGTTCCAAAAATGTAAAACTTAGAATACAGTAGCATTGTGATTTCTTGAATCACAATGATGACTTTGTTTCTTTCTTTCTTTATTTTTGATAACAATGCAACATTCTTGCTGCTACTGTCTCTGTGAGTTCATGTAAGTGCCAGTCTTGCTATGTCTAGAAGGCCTTGAACCCTTGGAGTCCTCCACATTCTGGTGGCATTGTTATTTCTTATAAGGCTGACACTATGTTTTCTTATAATGGGACTGGCATTTTGTTTTTTTTTCTTTTCTTAACAATGGACTTTTTTCCCTATAATATATCCTAATTACAGTTTGTTTTCCCTCCCTTCACTCCTCTCAGTTTCTCCTTACGTCCCTTGGCATCTGGATCCACACCCTTTCTGTCTCTCCTTAGAAAACTAACAGGCACATAAGAAATAGTAATAAGATAAACCAAAAACAAACAAATTAGAATATGGCAAAACAACCAAACAAGAAAGAGTCAAGGAAACAGCAGAGACACACATGTTCACACACACACAAATCCCATATAAAACCAAAACTAGAAGCCATGATGTATACACAAAAGACATGCAAGGTACAAAGAAAGAAAATGCACTGACTTCACATTATCAGAAAGAGAGAAAGAGAAAGAGACAGAGACAGAGAAAGAAGGAATGAAGGAAGGAAGGCAGGAAGGAAAGAAAGAAAGAAAGAAAGAAAGAAAGAAAGAAAGAAAGAAAGAA
>CAJQZJ010015385.1:5011786-5029155 GCA_907164525.1 Lophiomys imhausi
ACATACAAGCATACATACATGCAAGCATACATACATACATACATACATACATGCATGCATGCATGCACACTCCTTGGTCACTGGAAAGTTCCCCATCTTTGTACTATATTCCACTTTGCTTCTTTCCATTTCAATACCTCACATATTTTCCTGAAGGTAATATGAATCTTGGCCAAGATCAATTGCTAAAACTAATATGTGGTGGCAGCAAAAAGCCGTTAGTACAAGTTTTGGCCTGAGATCAATAGTGCTGGTTACAATCCACATCTTGGTAATGACCTAGATTTCGTTGAGAATGATAAGAGCCAAAAATCAACTAGAGGGGCCATAGGGTAGAGGGTGGGAGTGCAGGAGGGGTGGAAAGAGGACACTGAGACAGAGATGTAAATGTAACCTGAAGGAGTTAAAGATGTGATTAATGCAAAGTTCCCTTCCCACTCTAACTCCATGCCTATTAACAAAGACTATTGTTCAATCATATGCTGCTCAAGGCTATAGGTAGTATGTCAGACATAGATTTAATACAGAGCCACTTCCAACTGTTAAGGCTCTGCTTATAAGGCAGAAGAGCACCATGAAAAGAACACTGAACAAGAGGTCCGGATATCTGCAACCTTTCCAGGCATTCTAAGTTCACGTGCATTTGCTCAATATGATCACATACACATCCCCATTTGCAGGAAAGAAGATGATGGTAAATAACCACCACTGACCTGAAGGAGCCTACACTCTATATTAAAAACTTATATAGCTATTCTTAACCTCCCTGGTTTCCAATGTGGAAAAGGAAATTGTATCTATTTCCATATATTTCACAGGCAATCCATAATACGCATGATGGTAACACATGAGGGAAGAAGGACCTAGAATAGAGAGAGTACAATAAAAATCCCACTGGGTGTCAATATTTGAGTTCACAATTCTTTTTCTCCCCAAATGCTGATAGAGTGACTACATTGAAAATGAATCAATAGTTGATGTTATATTTTTTTTCTACAGGTTATTTTTTGGTTGCTTACATTTGTTCTAATATATTGATTCCATGAAAAGTTATTAGAAACATATACTATCTAAGCATAGTAAGGACAGAAGAAAGGATAATACAAAAGTCACATATAAGTTTCTTTTTTTTCAAAAAAAAAAAAAAAAGGCAAGTTTACCTCAGAACTCATGTTAACAGCCATCAAATGAAAATAAAATTTGAAAATAGGCTACTTGTGGAGTGAAAATGAGACAGGAAAGAAAGGGACTCATTAAATTATAATTTTAATATAACTTATATATAAAAGATAAAATTATAATTTTATATTATATTATATATTTATTAATTATATTATATAATTATATCCTTTTTTTAAAGCTATATTATAATTGTATCCTTTCCCTTGAAAACTCTCACGAAAGGGTTACACTACTGGTTAAATAAGTAACTGCTTATTGTTCCATCTGAGCTGTAACACATTAAATTGTTATCAAACTGCATGTAGTATCATCCCAGCAGTCTCAGCAATAAGCTTAGTAGAAGTGGATAGGAAGTAGATGTTGATGGTTGGACAAATTTAGGAAGGGAAAATTTAGATGTGGTTACTTCATAAGGAAATTAAACCAACAAGAAGCACCATGATAATATAGATTCCACTATAAAGTGCTAGCATGAAATAGAAATTATGTACCAGATAACTATCCTAGAACCCACAGACCCAAAGGAACAGGAACCTAGCATACCTATCCTATGAGAATTTCCACACAGCAGCAGATCAAAACAGATGCTGAGACACATAGTCAAACATTAGGTGGAACTCTGGGAGACCTGTATAAGAGAGGGAGGAGGAATAGAGAGACCCAAAGGGGACAAGAACAACACATGAAGATCAACAGAACCAACCAATCTAGGCCCCTAGAGGATTACACAGACTAAAAAAACTAACCAAAAAAAGAAGGAAAAAACTTAGGCTGGACCTAGACCCCTCTATACAAATACAGATAACAGGCAACTTAGTTTTCATACAGATCCCTTACCAACTAGGGGCAAAGGAGGCAATCTCAGTCATGGAATTTGTTGCCTGTTAGTGGGACACTTTACCCTAACTGAGCTGCCATGTCAGGCACAGAGCAAGAGGAGGTTCTTAGCCCTCACGTGACTGATGAATTGAGGGAGGTTGATATGTGGGGGACCCCCTTGCCCAAGGAGAAGGATAGGAGGGAGAGGGGGTAGAGGATGGGAGGGTAGGACTGGGAGGGGAAGAGGAAAGGGGATATGATCAAGCTGTAACTTGAATTAATAAATAAATGGTTTTAAGAGAATTATGAATAAATAGATATAACAAAATTTGCCAGGATGCTACTATTTTATAAAATTTCTTGCTTAACTTCTTAGTTCATGAAAAAAATACCTGTGCTACTTTAGATTTTTTCTTATGTTTATCCAGTATGGTATAGCATGCCTGAAATTTCATCTCTCAGGGATTCAGGCAGTAATACTATAATGAATCTGAGACTATATAGGGTTACATAACAAGACAGTGACTTAAAACACCCAAGAAAAATCCCTTCACTTATAATTATGAAACTATCTATAGCAGTGGTTCTCAACCTTCCTAATGCTGAGATCTTTTAATACAATTCATGTTGTGGTAATCCTAAACCATAAATTATTTTTGTTGCTACTTCATAACTGTAATTTTGTGGCTATTATGAATCATAATGTAAACATCAATTTTTTTCCTGTTATCTTAGGTGAAATGACCTGTGAAAGGGTCATTTGACTATTAAGGGGTCATGACTCCACAGATTGAGAATCACTGATCTATGAATTCCTTGAGAAGGGTACAGTCTCATTTAACAATTTAATCTATACAAAGACTCAATCACTGGTTGATTCATCACATTTTATTGTCTGCTTAAGAGTAAGAGCTTTTGAGATATTGAGATACCTGCCTATCTATTGTTAGTATATAGTAGACATATAGATTACTAAACAGGCAAATATGAGTAAATAAGATACAGAAATGAAATCCTGTGGGCCAAAAAATATATAGTAGTGGGCACAGATGAACAAGGAAAAGAAAATAAGACTTCCAGAGAGCAGTTACATATAAAACTTTGCAAATGTAAAAGTTAAAGAGAGGAGGACTGAATTTTCTTGGGGTGAAAAACACATTTGAGATCAAGAACAAGAGGAATAAAACACTGATGAAAGTGGCTCTTTCTGGCTAGAGTGCAGAATTCCCATTTTCCGGTGTTCAGAAAGAAAGCTAAGCTGGAAGGGAGGCTCCAGAATAGCGGGGACCTTGTAAGCTATGCCAAGGAAGGAGTCTGGAAGCTAAAGAGCAGTGGAAAGCCAGTAAAGGATTGCAAGATGAACAGTGACAAATCTGGAATTGGAGAGTGATACTGCTGATAAGGATAAAGAGGCTAAAGGAGTTATGAAGGTGAACACAGTAAAATACATACAATAAAAGCACAGGGAATATTGTTACAACTAATAAACACCACGAGAAAATGAAAAAACAATGACACAGGCAAAGCAGTCCATCTTAAAGACGTTGCTCAATAGATGAAACTGAGCTAAATAAGAAAATCGGGCAAAACTGACAGATGTGTACGTTACAAGCAATAGGAAAGACTTCCCTATAAGCTCAGGCTACAGACTTCAGAATGATGACAGACGAAAGGGAGGGGCACCTTAATACAGGCCAGAGAAACTCTTTCTTCTAGGATTTATAGAAAATAAACTGGATGGTTCAGAAATAATGTCAGTGGCGACTGCACACTGTCATAACTTTTTGTATAGTAATTAAGTTTTTTCTTCGGTAAGTAGCTTTTTATCCAAAAATTAAAAAATAAAATAATTTTAATGTCCAGTAATTAAGTCATTGAGTACAAGAAAAGGAACAGAATGAATCTGACAATGGTAGTGGTGTTTTCAGCATCTGCAGTGCAGAAAGTCAGTTAGACTCACCAAGGAGAACTGTGGGGCAAGAAGGGGAGAATTTAGTCTACAATTCTGGATCCACACAAAAGGATGGGACCTGAAAATATTACCCTGCTGAGGCATCTATCAGGAAAGTTTAAAAAGCCAGGATATTCAAAATATCATATGCTCTATTTGAACATGGTAACTCTTGAAGAATAGTTTGATGCTGGGTAAGAATGAGAAGAAATGCCTGAAATAGATATGGGAGAAACAGAAATGGAATTCAGAAGTGAAGGTTAGAGTCGACAGAATGCAGAGCAGAGCCTGGAGGAAGTGGGAACACACTCCGAATCCACAGTGATCTTGGCAGCAATATCCACCCTACCTGTGGCTACATGATCCCAGGTTGAGCCAGACAGGACAGCTGCAAAATTATGCATGCATATAGGATACTGGCTTTTCTAGCAATCTTCATCACTCCAGAGCACAAAAAAAAATAAATATCATATTGGAGTAATTTAAGGTTTGAGATCATCTGAACAATAGCGTTGGAATTAAGCACAATGGCCCTGCCCAGGTGCAAATAGAACTGGCAGCAGTCTGACAGACAAGAGAATAGAAGATTAGATACATAGCTTTCAAAAGAAAATGAAAGTAGAAAAAACTGTTTCGATATACTCCAAAAGCAGCCACAGACTGAAATATCAGGTTTTTAAAGATATTAAATTGTGAGGGGTGACACAGCATGCATGTGAGTCAGACTGCAACTTGAAAAAATCAGGACTTTTCTTCCACCTTTACTTGGGTTCTACAAATCAAACTGTGCCACGCACTTTTCCAATGTGGGCCAGGTCACCAGCTCCAAGTGTAGCTTTTCAGAGTAATCTTGTAAAGGGCAGAGGACTCCAAAACATGAGTAATTAAATGAATAGGACAGACAAGGAGATTATGATACTGCTTGTGTTTTTAGACTAACTATAATAAAAACCAGAGTATATGTGTCTTCAGTAAACATTAGGAAACAAAGGTGTAAAGCGCAAAGTGAAAGCGTATCACAAATAGGAAACATTTTGTTTGAATACTTTGATATGAGTTTCTTTATCAGTAGCCCTTGAAGCACTATCAGGTCCAGGAATGAATCAGAAATTAACTGTTCTTTTCATAGTATTTTACTATTTTCATTGTATTTTGCCAGCTCATGTTAGGTGACTCTCAGAGAATCCTAACCTGGGAAAAGGAAAATTAACCCACATCCCAAACCAAATCTTATAGAAGCAAAGAGCATCAGGAGCCACACACTACAAAAAAAAAAAAATAAACTTCACATTTTTCTCAGGACTGAGAGAATCCCAAGTCCTAACAAGCACAGATACTGGTTACTAAACTCAGATTCATTGAGAATAAACAGCTGAACTAGTACTTTCATTTTTTGGTGACATTATGCATGAACCTACAAAATTTTAGGTTATTAAACTATACTGTTACTATAAAAAAGTACTTGGTTTTTTCAACTCAGTAATTTTATGTGGACATAACTATGCATTTAATTAATTTTGGTTCTATATACTCACAATTAAGGATCAACTTTATTTATTACTAACTAGAGATTCTCTGTTGATTTCCTACCACTTGAAATATTAAACTTAAGGCTTTATACACAAGATATAAAGCATACTGTTTCCTTACATGGTATAGCTAAAGGTTGACTCAACAGTATCATGATATAGAATGTCAATTCTTATGATTCCCTAAGGAAATATGATGAAATCAGTTGAGCATAATTTGAAATCTTTGTTTAGTTAATTATCAATGGCTCCAAAGTGGCCAACTATAAAAGATTTCTCAGTAAATTGCTTTCAGAGCCATGGGTAGTTTGTAGGAATTATGGTGTTTCTTTTTCTTTTTTTACACTCCACACAAGGTTCTCTTTGTTTATCAGCCTACGTGTTGTATGTATCATTGAACTTTCTACAAATAGTATATATGCAATCATGATTCATAATCAAGTTACAATGACATCTTAAATAATAAATTTGAACATGAACTCTTTATTGTCTTAATAAATATACTTATCAGTTCACCATGGATAAAGAATAAAAGCATGTAAGCCTCCAAGTCCTATTACTCAATATCTTTCTTAAAGCTCCCAGGCCCCAGACTAACAATTACCACATCATATGCCTGTTGCTCCCCTTATTATCTTATTATCTCCTCTTAATATCCTTAGCAATTAAGATGATATTCAGCATGTCTGGAGAAAGGGTAACCTGGAACAGACTTCCTGAGATGTTATCTGGTGTAGGCACTGAATCTGTGATGAAAATATGATGAAAACAATACTAAAAAAAAAAAAAGCTAGTTCAGTCTTTGTTCTAGGGAAGAAAGAGAAACTGCTTGGGTTTTTGTTGTTGTTTTAGCTATGTATAATATGATTTGCACTATGTTGACTCACCTACACTGAAACTAAGACTCCCAGAATCTTCCCTGTCTGTTTCCAAATTCCTTTGAGCCCAAAACAGGTACTCTAGGTGTCATTTGAAAGATGGATACCAAGCAACATCCATAGCTTTTTGTACTGGGGAGGTCAGTTCAAGACATCGGACATATTGTTTCTATTAGGCTGGCTCATCTGAAATGAAGCATCAGCCACATGTACAATTTTTAACTCCCACTGGATCCTCCTGCAACTCCTCTTGACTCCTGAGCCAACATGCACAGCTTCTGCAGCAGCAAGTAAAGGTGCTCATCCAAGCTTCACCTTAGGTCACCAGGAGTACTGACAATAAAGTCTGGAGGTAGCAAGAGTTGGTACCTACAGTCCAACTCATGCATCATATGGTTTAATTAGTCCTAGCCATCCTCTGAATTCTCCTCTTTCTCCATCTGCCTGTTGATTTCAAATACAAAATCTACTATAGAAAAAAAACAAGCCAATATAATTCTTGAATCCATTGCATGAATATATAAAGTCAAGTCCAGTGATAAATATCTCACTCCTAATAATGCGAAGTGACTATTTTTCTCACTCAAAATTGATCAGTAAGATATGAATTTCCATTTTACTAGGTTGTCACAGCTAAAAAATTATATAATAATCTATTTCATATTATCTATTAAAATTTAGTTTATTAAAAATAAAATTCTGTATTTAATAATTTAAGTTGATTGTATTTTTTTATTCTGTCCAATAAACATTATGGCTTAAAGTTTTTCAGTGGGGATAAAATGTCAGTAATATAAAATTACAAAAAAAAATGTAAGATACCTCCAAGAGACAATTCTCAAAGTCCCTTTCCTACAGAAGCTAATTTAGTTATAAGAGAACACTGGTCTTAAATAGGATGAGGTTCAATTTTGTAATTTGAACCATGGAAGCAGTTTCATAAAATTAACAACATGAAGAACTGGTTCTTTTCACACTTTTTAAATGAAGGTAATACATTACAGTTCAAGACATGTCCACAATCTCATGATGAAGACATCAGCTGCAGGCTAGTAAAACCAGAACAGAGCTAATAAACTTATTTATAAATGTCTCCTTTAATATTTCCTCACACAAGCTACTGGTGTAATCCTTATCACATATTAAATCCTAACTTTCAGCTGGTTCCTTAACCAACACAGGATAGAATGTTTTACATGTAAAATGGGAGGGGGGCACATTGAAATCTTCTGAAACACCCTATAAATGTAACAGAGATGGAAGTTTGGTATGTAATCTACAATTCCCTCCTTTTGTTTTTGTTGTATATAGCCTAAATGTAATGAGGTAATAGGATATCTAATACTAAGTCACCTGATCACTTAACAACTCAAATTACAAGAGACACACTTGTTGCTGTTGAAGAATGCAAAGATTAAAGGCTTACAGATGGCCTGCAATTGAGTTTAAAAAAGAAAAAAAAACACACGAGTGATATTAGCCCATACTAAGGATTCAGAGAGAACTTACTCAAGGAAAGTTGTACAAAGATTGGAGTGTGTTATTGTTATGCACCTGCAAAGCTGCTGAAGGAACAGAAGAAAAATACTAAAGTAAAGATGGCAATATGGCAAGATTATTCCTGCATCTGAAGTCCTAAAACTGGTGTATTTCCAAATTTCCCAACTAAAGGCCACGTATTGTCTTTGTAAAAGTCCTATTTGTGACTAGATCAAGGGCAGCCTGATCTACAGCCTGATCACTTTATTCAAGTTATTATAGAAAAATTGAAAAGTTGTTTATTCTCCCTTGGTGCCATAAAGTCTATGATAATCCATTCCAAGTTAGATTCTAATTTTTCTTAAGGCAAGAAAGTCTCTATATAATGTCAGAGTTATAAATTGAGATTATGGGCACATGACCACAAGTACCATATATATATATATATATATATATATATATATATATATATATATGCGTGTGTGAAGGGTTTGACTGCATGCTTGGTACTGTAAACTTAAACAAAAGCCTATGACTAGGGAGGTCACAGGTACTGTGAAGAACCTACTACTGATGTTTCGTTATATGGACTTATATGGACGTATACTTAAGCTACCTTATAAATATCTACGTTTATAGCCATAGACTTGGAGCAGCTCCCATCCTTGGTCAGAAAAGCCTCTTCTGGCAGCAGGCAGCAGTCAAACCAGAGACGCATAACTCACCAAAGTGCTAAGAATAGGGGTTGCAGAGTGCTGAGCCCAGAACTTAGCACTCAGGTAAATTGCAATCAATGCAGGTATTAACAGAATTTTCAGATTTGAGTTTTAATAGCTTACCCTTTGAAAAAGTGAAACTATTGTGTTTTCATTCAAGAGAATAAATTTCAAATGAAACACAGAGCAGATATGATCTACACAGGAAAAATAAACTGCTTTAAATAGATTTCCAAGAAAATAATAAACTCAAGATATACAAATACAGAATTTAATTACTCCATTTCTAGCTGTTATTGGGAACTAGAGAAATTGTTTTTAAAAATCCCCTTATTGCTTAACCTGTATCATCTGGTTTTTCTGACCCTTGAAATAAAAGTGGTTTCTATTTTTAAAAATATTTATCTCAGTTGAGCATGGTGGTGCATGCCTTCTCGGAGCCAGTAGCAGATGGATCTCTGTGACTTCAAGGGCAGCCTGATCTACAGAGTGAGTTCCAGGACTGCCAGTACTGTTACACAGAGAAACACTGTCTCAAAAACATAAACCAAAAAACTTAACTATTTATCTCTGTAAAACTGTAAGAGTGTTGATTATGGAGACATTTAAGCTTTCCCAGATACCATTATTATGTCCAAACACTAAAAACTGTAAATTGTAAACAAAAATTTAAAAAAGAATTTGTCTATTTCACATAAAGAATTTAATTTTGTTTAATAACCAAAATATGTGCTTTAGCATGTATTGGCAGAGAAGCATCCACACATATTACTCAGAATCTATCTCCTAGGGATTCTAGGGTTCTCCCAGGGTATTCTCCACTCAAACCAATCCAGGAAGAAAAAAGTAGAAAAAAAAATCATGAAAATGTTTTCTGGGGCCAGCCTAGAAGAGAAACTCATTCCTTACTCTCCCAAAGTATACGACTCAATCACAATGGTACATTTAACTACAAGCAGGTCTGGGCAACATTCCCACTGGGAAACCAAGCAGATATTTGCTAGTGATATCTCTTGACTTAAGAAAAGAGAATAGTCTTTTTTGTCAGATAACCATCTATTTCACAACAAATTACTTTATCTTTTGTAAAATAGATATACTAAATATAAGTTGAACTGAATATTAAATAAATTCAAACATTTCAAGAATTTAGGAAAGATATATATGTATCAGCAATTCAGATATTAATAATCTTCTCCTAAGTTATTGGCATTTATGTCCTTAGTATCCTTTTCTAAATTTTTAACAACATAGTTTTCAGAAATTGAAAGCATTAATATTTCAACCTAAAAAAATAATCTGAAGATGTGTTTGGTGGTGAATAATCATAATACCAGCACTAAAAAGTCTGAAGCAGGAGGATTACCATAAATTTGAAAGCAGCATGGATTGTATAGCATGTACCAGATTCTGTCTATAAATAATTAAATAATTAGTCAATGAATAAATAACATCCATACCTAAGCATATCAGACTAGTCTTCCCTTTGCCCTCCACTAAACTCAGATAACACATATACACTGAAATCTGAATAGTTTACCTCATCACTTGTTTGTTTTTATAAAAAAATTAATCAGTTTTTCTGCATAAAATTGCTTCTATTTTCTTGGCATAGGACATAAGAACAATTAGAGGGTTACGAATATCTAGAAGATTAAAAATTCAGTTCAAGCTAATACCTAAGTGTACCACCAGCAGTTGGCTTTCACATTGCAAAGTCAAGATTTCTGCTCTCTGATCTTTCACAAAAACAAAAACAAGAAAACCAACAAGGTGTTCTTTCTAAGGTGATTTAGCAACAATTATTAATATTAACACATCTTCATTCTTACATCCATGTGATACCTAAAAAAATAAATATTATTATTTCTTTAAATAAAACTCTCCAACCATATTTTTAGTTAATTCACTAAAAATGCCAGCTTTATGAAGTAGAATTATGTAACATATATAATTTATGCAAGCACCTTATGTTACACAAATATAAAAAGGAGAAAACAGCTATGATACAACCTTTTTTTTTTCAGACAATGATTCTCTGTGTAGCCCTGGTTATTCTGGAAATTGCTTTGTAGACCAGGCTGGCCCTGAACTCAAAGATTCACCTGTCCTTGCCTCCCAAATACTGGGATTAAAGGCATGTGCCACCACCTCCTTCCTAAAAGTAATGATTTCTATTTATTTGTTTTCCCTTAATATGTTTTTGTTATTCTGTTGGCATACAAAATAATTTTTCCTTAAGATATTCCCATGCCTGTCCCTAGAGACATTACAGATGTGACTGCTATGTCACATGTGCATCTGCAGGTGGCAGAGAGGAGAGAGGCTATATCTACATTCAGTGTTCTGACCTATGAACATCTAAATGAATAGTAGCCTAACATTCCTAGAAGAAAAGCAAGCTGGATACCAACACAATGTTGGCGCCATAGGATAACCTGTGATGACGACCAGACCAATACCAGGCAAGCACCAGATGAGTTCCCAGCTCAGGAAACAAGCCAGAAACTAGAACTCTGCCTGGACCTGGATATGGGGGTTTTGGAGACCCAGCCCTTCGGTGAGATCTGGCCCAGATGGGGTCACAAGAGCTGGAGAGCTGTTCCTGCCCCTCACATGCTACAGCACTCTGGAGAGCAGGCCCTGCACCTTTCCTGGGTAGCACACTACAGTTGGTCCTGGATATGGGGGTTGTGGGTGAGCCAACCTTGAGGGAGTAAGTATGGGAGAGCTGGTCCAGCCTTCTGTCTGCTATGTGGTAATGTTGGCCAGGGAGAGATCCCCTCCCCTCCCTTTTGCCCTCACCACCACTGGCCAACAAGAGATCTGGCCTAGATGTGGTCACAAGAGCAGGAAAGCTATTCCTGCCCCTCACATGCTGCAGCACTCTGGAGAGCAGGCCCTGCACCTTTCCATAGTAGAACTGGCCCTGCAAGTGGGGGTTGAAGGTCTAGAATCAGGGCTTTGATTTGTCCCACCCTAACATCTACCCCATGGATAAACTGCTGAAGTGTAAGAAGAGGCCAGTTCCACAACCCAAAACTACAGGGTCTCCATGACACAGGATAGTTAGTTACAGTATATCTGAGAGGAGTTCCAGTGAGGTTCCAGTATTGACAAAGTAGCAGAAACCAGAGGCCTCCTATCAGACCAAGAACTCATTTTAATGAACACTTGCAAGCAAAATGTGTGGACAAAAGGGAAGACTGTGGGACACACTGAGACTGCAGCTTCCACAATGAGATTGTATTTTTTATGCTAGGACAAATTGCAAGGGTGGAGGGTGGGTCTGAGGGGAGGTGGGAGATGAGAGGGAACAGGGTGCATGATGTGAAATTCACATAATAAAAATTTTTCAATATAAAAAAAAGATGTTCTCATGCTTGCATTTCACTGAACTCTGTTATAGGCATAGGCCTGTGAGTATAACTCTCCCAAAAATAAGAGCAGTCAGAAGAGAAAGGAAGCATATTCAAACCCGGAGACTCACATCTCCCAAGCTAGTTTATGACAGAACAAAACAAGAAGTAGTGCCAATGATGCCAGAACAGCCATAAGGTCAGTCCCACAACCGGGACTAAGATGTTTGTTATGAGAACATATTTAGAAAAAATGTGCTCCAAGTACAATGTGCTTATAGCCTGTCATGTGACATGGATTAAAGGTGAAGCAAGCTAGCAATGCAGAACTTCAGGGAGAAGTAAAGATGGAGGACCAGCTACTCACCAATGATGACAGAACTAACACACTTCAGACCGGAGAACAGACAGAGGACACTGTAATCAGAAAGACTTCTCAGGCACCACTCTTCTAATGGCAGAACATGGTAGAAAAAAATTATAAACTTTTCACTGGGATGGTGGCTTAAAAGCTAAAGGTAAACACAATGATTGAGTGAGTACTTGTGAGAAAACTACCAAGAAATTTGGTAGTTACCAAACTACATTAACCTTTATAAGAATAATGAAAAAGTCACAATCTAAGTAATAACAAACTAAGTAAATGAATAGTAAAATAGGTGCTTTTGGGGAGGCAATTTAGTAGGATGCATTTCGATCACCAGGAAGACAGACTGGACAACAGCAGAGATATACTCCTGATGAATGAAGAGCAGTTTGTGAGATGCAAGCCTATCTGGGCTTGCCCAGCAAAACTAAGGACAACAAAGAACTGGGTACTGGAAATATAGACACCAGAGGATCAGAGTCACCAGTCACGGTCACTGAGCACTTCCCGCCAGGAGACTGCACTTCCTCCGTTCCAGATCCCTTCAGGACTACAAGTGGCGGTTTCAATCTTCAAACATTGGACCTCCTGAGTCCGCAGCAACGCCTGTGCAGGGGCTAGGCTTGGACACCTAGGAGCATACCAGCTGAGCCTCTGAACGCTGCAATCTGGTTGAATGGTAACAGCAGGATGTTGCTACAGGCGCTGATCTTCCTGGAGCTCAAGCACACTGTGGGCAGGATACAAACACAATTCAGAGCTCTATGCCCTCCCTCCTCCCCTTCCCCTGCCACCCCACCATCTGACTACAGGGGTTCTGGTGGAAGTCCCTTCCAGGTAGACTGCTTTGGAGCATTGCAATAGAGGCAGGGAACCAGTGAAAGGAAACAAGTCTCCATGTTGGTTCTCCCGGCTCCACCCCCTCTGCCTAACTGCTAAGCTGCCACCTTCCTGCCCACCCCCACTGTGCAGCAGGACACAAAAGCAGTGACAGAATTAGTTCAAAGAGCAGTGAAAAGGTCCTGGACTGGGGTGTGCTACCCGAGGGGGCAGGCAGCACCCTACTACAGAGCCTCTGACTGAAAGGCACCTTCCACCTCCTCTCATTCCCCTCCCAACCCAAGTACTGGAGACTTTTTGTGAGCTCACTGCCCACACCCACTTTGGGAGGCATCTCAGTCTTCTGCCTCAGGTCTGGAGCTATAAAGTAGTTCTGAAGTATTGCTTGCTGCCTGAGCAAGGTGGATTGCTCTGACCCAGAGAACTTCAGACTGAGAGGCACAGGGTGATCCTGATCTCCCCCCCCCCCCACCCCCAGAAGAGCATGGAAGGATCAAAACCATAGTCTTGATAACCTTGCTACAGGGAAACTGCCAGAAGCCACATAAGTGCAGGCTAGCTCCACTGAAACACAGTGATTCTGGTGGAGAAAAGGCAGCTGAGCATCTCCGATTCCAAACACTGTGGACAAGGTGAGAATTCCACATCAGATCTCCCTGACTGCACATGCCTTGCCCCTCAGCTGAATAGCCCAGAGAACCCTGACTCAGGAGCAGTGAAACAACTCCAGACCATTGCTCATTGCCTGGGTGACATGGGCTGTACCAGATCACAGCGTTCTGGATATAATACACATTGAACCTGAGAAGGCCCTGAAAAAAGCTTGGGAGGACCAGTAACAGGGTCCAACACGTAAGCTGCAGGGGAGCTAAAGCCCCAGCCAACAGTCTGTGGCCTCCCAACCTGCACCATCACTGATAAGAAGACCAGTTGGATCTCAGGAATCTATAGGAACACATACCATCACAACCCCTGACCTGAGTCCCCAATTGGGACACAACAGGAAGGGGTGAGCTCTGGGAAACACACTAAGAACAAACCTCCACTCAAGGCCCCCACACAAGCTGAACAGCCCAGCTATAACACAGAGAACCCTGACTCAGGAGCAGTGAAACAACCTCAGACCATTGCTCATTGCCTGGGTAACGTGGGCTGTACCAGATCACAGGGTTCTGGCTATAATACACATTGAACCTGAGTGGAGAGCTACAGATCACCAAGCTATACAATTTCTACACCAAAGCGCCCTTCTTGGCACAAAGCCCAGAAGACAACAGGAACAAACAGCTAAGAACAACCAGGTGGCTAAAGGTCAGGGAAAGAACAGAACTGACAAGAGTCAGGAAATATGACTCCAAGAAAATTCAGCTATGCTAGTACAGCAAGCCCTGACCACTCCACCACAGCTGAAACACATGAAAATGATGACAAATCTATACTCTGGAAAGTGTTAGAGTCCTTTCAAGAAGAATTTAAATCTCTGAAAGAATTCAAAGATTCCTCAATTTTACAAACAAAAGCAATGGAGAATACCATTAGTGATCTCCAAGCCAAAGTGGCTCAACTTGAACAGGAAAGAGACAAGGCAACAAGGAAATTGGAGCAGGAAATATCTAAAACAAATAAAATTGTTCAAGACTTTAAATTGAAAGTGGGATCAATAAAGAAAACACATGCAGGAATAATCTAAGAAGCAGAAAATCAAGGGAAGAGAACAGGAACTACAGACATGAGTATCAAAAATAGGATACAAGAGATGGAAGACAGAATCTCAGGTGTGGAATAGTCAATGGATGAAATCAGTACAACAATCAAAGAAAATGAGAAATCTAAAAAAGTTCTTGCCCATAACATTCAAGAAATCAAGAACTCCATGGAAAGATGGAACCTAAGAATTAAAGGCATAGAGGAAAGAAAAGACTCCTGATTCCAAAGTCCAGGGAACATCTTCAACAAAATCATATAAGAAAACTTCCCAAACCTAAAGAAAGAGATGCTAATAAAATTCAAAGAGGCATACAGAACACCAAACAGATTAGATCAGAAAAGAAACTCCTCTCACCACATAATAATTGAAACTCCAAATGTACACAACAAAGAAAGAATATTTAAATCTGTAAGAGAAAAAGGTCAAGTAACATATAATGGCAGACCCGTCAGAATTACACCTGACTTCTCCTCAAAAACTTTAAAAGCCAGAAGGGCCTGGGCAGATGCCCTACAAGCCTTGAGAGAACATAGGTGCCCAGCCAGAATACTATACCTAGCAAAACTCTCAACATAAATGAAGGAAACAAAACATTCCATGACAAAATCAAATTTAAACAATATCTACCCACAAACCCAGCCCTACAGAATTTTAGAAGGAAAATTCCTACCCAGAGAAGATAACTGTACCCAAGAAAACAGAGGAAACAAAAAACTCCACTGTAGCTAAACCAAAAAAAAAAAAAAAAAAACCACAACCACCACCTTCACCAAAATAAAAGGAAATAAGAACCTTTGGTCATTAATATCCATCAACATCAGTGGATTCAACTCCCCAATAAAAAGATACAGGCTTACAGAATGGATCCGTAAGCAGGACCATTCAATTTGCTGCATACAAGAGACGTATCTCACTAACAAAGATAGATGCTATTTCAGAGTAAAGGACTGGGAAAAGGTTTTCCAAGCAAATGGACTCAGGAAGCAAGCTGGAGTAGCCATCTTAATATCAAATAAAATAGATTTTCAACTGAAATTAATCAAAAAAGATAGAGAAGGGCATTACATACTCATTAAAGGAAATATTCATCAAGAGGACATATCAATATTGAATATCTATGCCCCAAATAAAAGGGTCCCTACATTTGTAAAAGAAAAGCTTAAATCACACATTGATCCCTCACACATTATTGTAGTGGAAGACTTCAACTCCCCACTCACAACAATGGACAAATCATCAACAGAGAAATGATGAGTCTAACAGAGGTAATGAACCAGATGGACCTAACAGATATCTACAGAATGTTTCACCCAAACACAAAAGAATACACCTTTTTCTCAGCACCGAAGGGAACCTTCTCCAAAAACGACCATATAGTGGGACACAAAGTAAGCCTCAACAGATACAAGAAAACTGAAATAACCCCTTGTATCTTCTCAGACGACCATGGAATAAAGCTGGAGTTCAACAACAGAAATAACAGAAAGCCTACACACTCATGGAAAATGAATAATTCTTTACTGGATGACTACTGGGTCAGGAAAGAAATAAAGAAGGACATCAAAGACTTATGAAAATCCAACGACAATGAAGACACAACATACCTAAACCTATGGGACATAATGAAAGCTGTGCTACTAGGAAAGTTCATAGCCCTAAGCGCCTTCAAAAAGAAAATTATGACAGCTCATATTAGTGAATTAACAGCTGAACTGGAAGAACTGGGGGAAAAAAAGGCCCAAACACTCCCAAGAGGAGCAGAATGCAAGAAATCATCAAACTTGGGGCTGAAATCAACAACTTAGAAACAAAAAGAACAATACAAAGAATCAATGAAAACAAGAGCTGGTTCTTTGAAAAAATCAACAAAATAGATAACCCTTAACCAAATTAATTAAAAGGCAGAGGGGGAAAAAATCAACAAAATCAGAAATGAAAAGGAAGAAATAAATAACAACAGACATTGAGAGAATCCAGAGAATCTTTAGGTCTAACTTTTAAAATCTATACTCCACCAAATTTGAAAATCTAAATAAAATGGACAATTTTCTTGATAGATTCCACCTTCCAAAGTTAAATCAAGATCAGGTTAATTGACTAAACAGTCCTATAACCCCTAAGGAATAGAAACAGTCATTAAAAATCTCCCAACCAAAAAAAGCCCAGAGCCAGATGGTTTCAGCACAGAATTCGACCAGACCTTCAAAGAAGAGCTAATACCAATACTCTACAAACACTTCCACTATTCTATTCCACAAAATAGAATCAGAAGGAACACTGCCAAAATCATTCTATGAAGCCACAATCACCCGGATTCCTAAACCACACAAAGACTCAACAAATAAAGAGAACTTCAGACCAATCTCCTTCATGAACACAGATGCAAAAATACTTAAAAAATTACTGGCAAACCGAATCCAAGAACACATCAAAAGTATCATACGCCATGAGAGAATAGACTTCATCCCAAGAATGCAGAGATGGTTCAACAGACAAAATCCATCAACGTAATTCACCATTTAAACAAGTTGGAAAAAAAAA
>CAJQZJ010015385.1:5029165-5043230 GCA_907164525.1 Lophiomys imhausi
CTCAAGAAATTAAATGCCAAGAAACCAAATAATCCAATCAAAAAAAATGGGAAACAGAGCTAAACAGAGAATTCACAAAGGAGGAATCCCTAATGGCTGAGAGACACTTGAAGAAATGCTCAGCATCCTTAATCATCAGAGACATGCAACTCCAGACGACTCTGAGATTCCATCTCACACCTGTCAGAATGGCTAAGATCAAAAGCTCAAATGACAGCATATACTGTTGAGGTTGTGGGGAAAGAGGAACTCTCCTCCATTGCTGGTGGTCGTGTAGGCTTGTGCAACCACTGTTAAGGTCAGTCTGGCGATATCTTATAAAACTTGGGATAGCTCTGCCTCGGCACCCAGCCATCCCACTTCTTGGTATACTGCCAAATGATTCCTCACTGTATCACAAGGAAGTTTCCTCATCTATGTTCATAGCAGCCTTATTTGTAATAGCTAGAAACTGGAAACAACTCAGATGTCCCTCAACCGAAGAACAGATTAAAAAACTGTGGTACATCTACATAATGGAATACTACTCAGCTATCAAAAACAATGAAATCCTGCAATTTGCAGCCAAATGGATGGAACTAGAGAAGCTCATCCTGAGTAAGCTAACCCAGACTCAGAAGGATGCACATGGCATTTATTCACTTAAATTCAGATTTTAGCCATATAATACAGGATAACTATACTACAACCAATGCACCAAAGGGAACATGAACATAGACATTTTTTTCCTGTCAATGAGATACTTTGCCTTAGTGGTGCTATCTTGTAGACTCCCAGTGTATGAGGAGGCTCTTGGCCCTCATATGACTGCTGGACTGGGGTGGGGAACTGTTATGTAGGGACACTCCACTCCAGAGGAGTGGGATGGAAAGGATGGGGGTAGAGAGTGGGAGAGCAGAAATGGGAGGTGTGGCAAGAGGACACTGTGATGGAGATGTAACCTGAAGTAATAAATATTAAAAAAAATAAAATAAAATATCCTGAACACACAGAAACATTGCAACAATAATGCAAAAAAATGAAAATTCACACTAAATTTACAGAGGGCAAGATGTTTAAATGTAATGTTTTATTCACTCAACTCATCACGTTTTACTTCATTTAATTATCAGTCTCACCTCAAAGATTGAATTCACTTTAAAGTTATGTGAACTGAATTACAGAATTTATGTAGAAGCAGTAGTTACCTCCCCCATACATATTGTAAAAATACTTACTCCAATCAGCTTCCTAAGAGTGATGTTACCAGACCAATAAACATAGGAAGCCATCCCTAGTTATATAATTCGTGTCCTTGATGTTTGCTGGGTTCTCAGAAACTCTGTCCAAAGCAATATATTACAAACTACATTGAAACATGGTTTCCTATAGGCAACAACAACTCTGGGCTAATGTGAAAATTTTGAGGCAAATGTACACCAAAGAGATTATTTGTGAGGACTCAGAAGTTACATTCTACCTAGAATTTCAGTCCTATGACAGAGCACAGACTTATTATGTGTTAAGACCTAGATTTAATTCCCAGCCCAGGGATTGGGAGAAGAAATTCATTTGTATATGGTAGAACATACCTGCAGTCCCAACCCTTTAGATGGTGAGGTCTGGGAATAACAGGTTAAGGTAAGGCCAGCCTATACCTATAAATAACTGTCTCAAAAAGGGGAGGTGGAAAGGAAGGATAAAAAGAGAAATAAAGACAAATTGGTATTTACATGTTTCCAGTTAATGTGAACATTCATGGAGATTGCAAATGACTAGAGAAATCTCTTTAGTTATATGAGAAAAGTTAAAGCTCAGCATGCCTTGGGTGGCCTTCAGTAGCCTATCCACCCCTACTCAAGGGCAGGTTGAGATCAGAGTAAAGAATTGCTGTGATAAATTTTCCAACAGCAGCATTGAGTAAATCCTCTTAATTTTGTATCTCTCTTATAGCTAGATCATACCATAGAACTACCACATGCAAAGGCTTATGCATTCCATATTTTCTCTTGCTCTCTATGGCACTATTGTTTACCTTTTTCAATTTTTGCATCAGTTTTTTCCTATCTTCTTTATAGCATATTCCATACTTTACCTCTTTAAACGCTGGAATCCTGTTTCCCTAAATGCCATCACATAATCTAGAACTATAGTCTCCATCTGAGTTCCAAATGAAACATTTAGTTCTTTATTGGATAGTTCCTTTTGGGTTAGAAACTGTGCCTTCAGAACCTACAAGCTCTTCTGAATTAAAGGTGACACATGCCTTTAATCACAGTACTCAGGCACTTGGGAGACAGAGGCAGGCGGCAGATCTTTGTGAGTTCAAGGCCAGCCTGGTCTACAGAATAAGTTCCAGGACAGCCAGGGCTGTTACACAGAGAAACCCTGTTTCAAAAAGCCTTAAAAAAAAAAAAAAAGAACATACAAGCTCTTCTAATTGCCCTCCCCTGTAAGTCATATTGCTGGTCACATACACTAAACTAGAAATCCCACAGAAGAGTCACCACTATTTCCTTCCACTCATATGGAGGTCAGGTCAGGTGACTAAAAGTTCTTCATTCCCCACAATCTTTTCTTCAAATGTTCACTTCCTTTTTGAAATGGCTCTTGTAACCAATTGTCTAACATTTAAGTGAGTATTTTTTTAAAAAGAACTTTGGGCTGAAGAAATTATTCAGTAGTTTAGAACATTTGCTATCCTTCTAGAGAACTGAAGATCAGTTCCCACCATCAGGTGGCCCATAACTGCCTATAACTCCAGCTACAAGAGATTTGACAACTTCTTCTGGGCTCTGCAGGCACCCATATATGTCCATATACACACAAAGATACATATAAAATTTTAAAAATCACTTTTAAAAGTAAAAATATATGTTAAAAACTTGGGAGTCTCATTATTGGGAGAAAGATATGCAGAATAATTTAACAGCCTTATTTGTAAATGGTTATATTTTCAAACCCTCCTCACTTTCTATCTATCTTTGATACCTATTTTCTCTGGATAATTCCCACAATCTATTGAAAATTGTCAACTTATCAACTGCAGATTCCTGAAACGGATGCAAACTGACTCATATAAAGTGTATACAAATTTCTGAAACTGAATTTAATATTTTCCTAAGAAATGAATGAGATGTAAATTGCAGTTTCCTTGGGATTTCAACTGTGAAGATAGGGAAAGAGAAATATTAAAGTTGGATATCAGTCAGTGTCAGAAACTGAGGACAATGGAATGTGAAGATAGGGAAAGAGAAATATTAAAGTTGGATATCAGTCAGTGTCAGAAACTGAGGACAATGGAATGTGCCATAGATACAGGTTGGTAGACACAAGACAAGACAGAAAATTAGAACAAAAGCCAGAACATCAGGAGCAAGAGACTTGCAGAGGTGGTAACTGATGAACGGAAACTGGAAACTCTTGGGTCCTGGAATAGTATAAAAAAGTACCCACGTACATTTTTCTGGGAGCCTAGTAGCTATCTTTCCAATAAGAGATCTCACTCTCTCCTTCTTCATTCCCCCTCTCTCCCCACTACATTTTGTGGTTTTTTGCCTCAACATGTAAGTTCTCCGCATAACTACATGTAACTGCTCCAGCACCATGCCTGCCTTGCCTGCCTGCTGCCTTGCTTCCTGCCATGATGGTCAAGGGTTCACCCTCTCAAAATGTATGCAAGCCCCCAATTAAATGCTTTCTTTTATAAGTTACTTTGGTCATGGTGCTTTGTCATATAGTAGTAACAGAAACACCTGTGTTAAAGAGACAATATTCTGCCCATGTTTATAATTCTCACAAAATAGACTGCATAGGCATTATATTAAAAAGTGATTTTAAATATATTAATTATAAATAAGAATTGCTAACAAGACCTGTATTTTCTAGCTACTAAGGAGGATGAAGTAGTAGAAGCATTAGTTCAAGGTCTACCTGACCTAGTAGGAAGCCAGTTTAAGAAACTTAGCAAGACACTATCTACAAATGAAAAAAACATTTAAAGGGCTTGAGAAATAACTCAGTAATAATATACTTGCCTCATAATGTACAAAATCCTGGGCTCAATTTCCAGTACCAAAAGGAAAGTTTTCTAGGCCTACTAGGTTTTATCTCCCACTTTTCTAAATCATGGCTAAGTGAGGATAAAAGAATACTGGAAATCTCAAAAGATATTGGTACAGTGTTTGTAAATCCTTATAGTAAGCTACATATTTTTCAAGTAATATTCAGTATTACGCTAATAACTTTTAATTACTTTCCACATTAAATAACTTGCAGTACTCAAAGACTATGGTTTCATGTCAACACAGAACAGACAACACTGCCTTTTCTAACGAGGGTCCTTACAAAAGCTGTTAGAGTGCAATTAGGGTTGAATTTCTTTTTTTTTAAATAATTTATTCTTTTTTCTTCAAGTTACATCTCAATCACAATCCCCTCCCTACTCCCCCCTCCAGTCCCACCCTTCCACCCTCCTCCCCCTCAGCCCCACCATCCTCTTCCCTTCTTTTTTTTTTTTTTTTTTTAGTTTAAGGTATTTATTTTTCCCCCCAACAGCTCTCCCTTTCAGACCAAATAATGGTTCTTTTTCTTATAACTATAAATACAATACAAAACAACAGAAATAAATAGGCCACAATTATAAGAGTTATATGGCTTAGCATACATTCCCAATGTCCAGTCCATATGTATTTGGCACCTGACTTTAACATTCTACTATCTAACCATCTCCATGAGTTTAAAGTTCTATATCTAACTCAGCTTTCATACTAACTTGCCTCATAATTTTAAAAATATCTTCTTAGATCCAGAACACCCTCTTGATTCCTAAACAACTCAAAATTTAACTATGAGACTCTAGCTATCTATTCTTCAACCACCTCAGAGACCTGAGAGGGATAAATATATTTATCCCTCTCAGATATATTTATCCCTCTTAGGGTTGAATTTCTAAGAACTTCTTTCAAAAGTAGTGAAATCTTCATAGAAAAGTGTATAAAATTCATTTTGACAACTAAGTGATTCCATTAAAATGTCTTAAATCAATAGAAATATTTAGGTTTCCATGAGGCAAACTCTATAAGTTCACCTCATATATAAACTTATTTTATAGTAGTTATTCCATCCCATTGAAGACAACCCAAGTTCCAACATCTGAAGTCTTCACAATATCTCACTTGTAATGGGAGTTAAGTTTTCTATAGTGAATTAGTAAGGGTGTTTAGAATGAAGATTGGCCTGGCACAAGGCAGCATATGGTCTTAGGCAAACAGATGTAATCAGTAATGCCTGAGAAACAGAGAGAAAGTGCTTTTGGATGCTGCCTTTCTTCAAAAGACATTGAGAGGAGCCGAAATGGGCAGAGCCAAATGGAAAGCCTCATTATTTATTTATTTATTTATTTATTTATTTATTTATTTATTTATTTATTACTTCAGGTTACATCTCCATCATATTGTCCTTTTTCCACCCCTCCCAGTCCTGCCCTCCCACCCTCTATCCTCTATCCCTTCCATCCCACTTCTTTGGAGTGGAGTGTCCCTACATAACAGTCCCCCACTCCAGTTCATCAGTCATATGAGGGCCAAGAGCCTCCTCATACACTGGGGCATATAAGGCAGCACCACTAGGGCAAAGTGTCTCACTGACAGGATAAAAAGTCTATGTCCATGTTCCCTTTGGTGCGTTGGTTGTACTATAGATATCCTGTACTATATGGCTAAAATCCTCCTATAAGTGAATAGATGCCATGTGCATCCTTCTGAGTCTGGGTTAGCTCACTCAGGATGAGCTTCTCTAGTTCCATCCATTTGGCTGCAAATTGCAGGATTTCATTGTTTCTGATAGCTGAGTAATATTCCATTGTTTAGATGTACCACAGTTTTTAAATCTATTCTTTGGTTGAGGGACATCCGAGTTGTTTCCAGTTTCTAGCTATTACAAATAAGGCTGCTATGAACATAGATGAGGAAACTTCCTTGCGATTCGGTGAGGAGTCATTTCTCTGCCTCGGGACCCAGCCGTACCACTTCTGGGAAAGCCTCATTTTGAAGCCCGGGCTCTCAGGGAGGCAGAGAGCAGTGCCTATGCCATCTGCCCAGCCGTTAAGCCTACCAGCCCTCAAAGCCTTCCCATGTAAACTGAGAACTACCAAGGAAACAGGAGATAGAGCCAGTGGGGGTGGGGGGGAGGTTCTTGCCACAAGCCAGCCCAAGAAGGCTGGCAGAAAAGGCATGGCATAGAACCTGAGGGAAAGAAAGTTTGTTAAAACTGAAGACATCCTTCTAGGGGCCTGAGAATGAACGAGGCACAAGGAGGCAGGCAGAATTCTGAGGCTGTGGGGAGGACCTCAAAAACACACAAGAGGGTAACCCCTGTTATGAGAGGGTGTGACACACGCCCAGACAAGCAAATAAGCCCCGGGTAGGCCTCAAAACTAAGGCAGGACCTCAAGACCAAGGACTATGCTGCACAGCACAGCACCTGCCCTGAGGGGTTCAGCTATGAAGTGTCTGTGGACAATATGGGCTTCCTGAAGCCAGACCCAAGCTGAGCAGATGAAGCTGGCTGACCATAGAAGATGTGGGAAAAGCTAGGCCCTGAGCCTGAGGAGAAAGCCTTAAAAACCTAAGCTGAACTGAGGTAGAGGCTGCCATAATGTTGCCAGACCTAAACTGTTGATTGCTGTTTGAGGTGAACCTGCAGATAGAAGGCTGACCAAGTTGCCCAAAAAAGACCTATGATATCCTTTCAATAGTGTTAAAGTTAGATTTTTAAGGGTTATTAGATATTAGGTGGTTATAGGCTTATTAGGTATTAATAAATATAGTCTAATAAAATTTTCATTTACACTCAATATACTTAACAATTTCTTTTATGTTCATTCTTTTAAAAATAACCAAAATGTCTTATAGCTCTATGTATAGACATGGACCATATTTGCAGGTTTGCCATTATTCATAGATATAAATATATACATTCATGAGAAATATTTTGATGGCAATGACAAATACTAAACATGAAGAAATTTCAGAAAAAAAGTTATCATTTTTTTAGGACACTGAGGTATCTCACAGAACAACCAAACTATGTGCAAATCAGGGAACCATGAATTCAAGTAACTGAAGTGCTATTAAAATTTATCTCCTTTTCTTCCTCCTCCTTTTGGACCCCTTCCTCTCATTTTTGTCTCTATTCATCCTCCTATCTTCTTTCCATAACATTCACCCCCCTTTTTTTCATCTCCCATTTTTCCTTCTCTTTCATTCATTCATTCTAATTTCTTTTTCCTTGGAAAGCCCTCCTTTTTGTCACTGGCTCATAAACTCTAGCCTGTGTCCACTCACAGCTGCTGAGTTCATAACATGCATTTTAGGCATGCACAATAAATGCACACATTGGTAAGATACTAGGAGAAAAATGCATTGGCATAATCATGCCACTTGACAACAAGGAGGCAAACAGAACCAATGTGAAAGAAACGGGGTGGTATAATTTGCTCAGTCTGAAAGTACTCAACTATTGTGCAGTAAAATAGTATTTCTAAAACAATGATTGGAATAAGGCACAGGAGCAGCTTACCAAAGAAAACATGTTTCAGAAAGAAATTGCTTGATCATGTATTTTTACAACTGTAGTTTTGTTTTTGACAAAGCAAATAAATGTGGTCACTTACAAATTCTTATCTTTTATACATTTGTATTCAGTAACTTGAGCGTAAATGTTAACAGCCCTTAGCATCAATACCAGAATATTCGGCAGGCCTGTGCTACTAGCAATAAAATATTATATGAATGCAGTAATAAAATTTATAATGATATTCAAATTTTTTGTGTTAAGTTTTCATCTGAATGTTTTATAAGAGGTTGTCTTTAAAGTAAATGGGTTGTTCACATCAGTAAAGTTAAATTGAGTTTTGTGAGTAAGACTGACTTTTACCAATTATTGTTTAAAAATGTTATTACAACAATTTATTATAATTTATTATCTCTCTGTATGTGTACACATAGCAGCATGCATATGAAGGTCAGGGGACAACTTGCAGAGGTTGGTTCTCTCCATCATGTAGGTTCCAAAGGAACAAAATTCTCACTGATAAAGATAAATTAGTTTTACCAAATAATTATATTTTTCTATTATTACAAAACATCATTTTCTAAATCCCTTTAGATGTGCAACTTAAATTTCCCCCATGACTGTGACTTTAAATCTGTGTGTTTATTATTAACTAATTACCTGAAGTGTTCAAAGGACATGTTCACTCATTTTCAGTGACTACTTCATCCTGTCTTTATTTGTCTCCTTTAAAGGAGAAAACAATTATCTATAAATCCTGATAATCATACATAAATGGGAAATTTTTAAATAGTTCTTTTGAGTGTTTTATTATTTCAACATGTGTTCTTGAGATTTCTAAATTGGATAGTTAAAAGTTATAAAATAGGGCTAGTAAACATAGCTCAATGGTATAATGCTTATGAAATATACACAACGTCGTGGACCCAATTCCCAAGCCATAAAAAAGGAGAAAAAAAAAAAGAACCTGCCAAAGGGGAGAAGGGCACATAATAGGGTAATAAGAGAAGAGGGGGAAATGACAATAAAGTATAAGAACAAATATGAAAATGCAATAGTGAGACTCAATACTTTGCTAAAAGAACTAAAGTAATTTTTTAATATTTTTAATTTCTTAATACTAATAATTTTATTCCACTATAGCTCCCTTCTTCTAATACCTCTTCAGATATTCGTAACTGTAAATATCTACAATAAGGAGAAAATTGGTGAATTTTTAAGATGAAAAGACTTAGTCAAATTCACAAGTAAGCCATATTAAAAGCCAGCAGGAACATGGATTTAATTCAGTCTGTCAGCACGGGCAATGCAAATCCCTACATTTGAGAAAATGTGTGTACTTTACTAGAAGGAACACATAACGATATACAAAAATGGGAATCTGTTCACAAATCAGAAACTATATAGACTCTCTGAAAGATGAGAGGATGATGAGAAATAAAGAATAAATCATTTAAAATGCAAGACAGAAAAACACACTAAAAACTGAAGACTCCAGTGCTTCAGCTTGCATCAGTTTTAACTTGTAATTATGGAAAACACGTCAAGCAAAACAAGCTTCTCCCAAGATCAGCGGCAAAAACAGAAGATGAGTATCAGAGCGTGTATCAACAGTCACAAGCAAAGGTCGACCCCTATACACAACAGGAAATACCCAGAACAAGAAAAACAGCCACTACACAAACACATATTCACTTACATTTAACAAAAAACACTACAGACTACAGCTCTGAAACAAAAGACTTTTTACCACAGAAGTGTAAAAACCCTTAGCCCAGGGCTGAGTCAACACAAACTGACCCAACCAATGAAACAGAAACTTTGACAAGAAATTTTTGACAGCCAGACTTGCCAACTCTTCCTCCAGGGTCTCACCCAGTGTGTCTCCCCAATCTACCATATCAAGGGTGAATTCCACATCCACTGACCTGGCTTACTCCAGTAACCCTCCTGCACCACAGATAGGTTTCTGCTAGACAGCTACGTACTTACCCTTCAATTGACAGGAACCTCCCACACCACACATAATCTTTCCGCACAGCCAGATACACCCCACCACTATAGGTTTGGATCAAGAGGCACATATTGTACAAACCTAGCCTCTTCTATTCACCTGACTTCATTCTACCCAAAATACACACACATAACCTATACTTTGTCCCAACCTGCTCTGTCCATATCAAATTTGGAACTAAGTCCACAGGCCCAAATCTCATTATAAAAATACCAACAGTAAGAAAAATGAAGCTGACATCTACTCCCCCAAAACCTACCAGTCCTGTAGATATGTTTACCAATGAGAATTACTTACATGAACCCCAGCATACATTATTTTAAAGTAACACTCATACATTGTGATTCCACATCCTACTTCTCTTCAGGTGTCCAGGAACTGTCCACCTCACACTGGGCTGGAAAGTATGAAACAGAGTACTGAATGGGCAAGGCCTGCAGGATCCCAGTTGGCTGGGAGTGCCAGTAGGGAGAAAGCCTTCTCCAAAGTCTTAGTGTTACAGCCCTTTTAGTTGATGATATTCATTAGAACAGCTCTCTTAGATGGTATTCATTGAAACAGCTTATGTATTTTTACTCCAGGGTAAACAAGGGCTATATGAACCTTGAGAAGTGGGAAGGGATTTCCAGAGTGGGTTTACCTTATTGACTGGAGCTTAAAGTATTGTGGTACCTCATTCACAGAAAGGAATTCCAGGTGCTAGGCTAGTGACTACTTGTGATTACCTGGAGAATTGCAGGAGTGTGGCAATTGCAGGGATACAGTGCCTGGGGTCATGCAGGCACAGAACAGAACAGGGAGGGAGCAATTTTGTTTTGTTTTGTTTTAAGATTTATTTATTCATTATATACACAGTGTTCTCTCTGCAGGTATGCTTGCAGGCCAGAGAAGAGCACCAGATTTCATTATGGATGGTTGGGAGCCACCATGCAGTTGCTGGGAATTGAACTCAGGACCTCTGGAAGAGCAGTCACTGCTCTTAATCTCTGAGCCATCTCTCCAGCTCAGAGGGAGCAGTTCTTACTCCTGCTCGTCTCAAGATTTGAGATGTTCTGGGTTTGGACACATCTCTGACCTTTCTCTAGTCCCATGCCTGTTTTCCTGGGTTATGCAGCATATATGCTCCACAATACACTTTATCAAAGAATTCAAGGAATTTAAAGAAGACAAAGAAAAAGCTACATGAAATTAGGGAGAAAGAGCTTAAGAAGAATGAATTCCTGAGTGATAACCAAGATAGATAATGGAATTCAATAAAGAGATAGAAACACTGAAGAGTTCCCAAGCTGAAATGAAGATTGAATTTAAAAAAAAGTACCAGTAACTCAACTATAATAGTCAAAGGAATGCCCCACAAGTAGAATGAATCAAGTAGATTACTATCATGACTCAAGATCTAGACTAAGTAAGAAAGGAATATGAAAAAAACTAGCAACATAGGAAAAAACATAGAAGAAATGTTGAACACTGAAAAACTTAACTTTTAATTATAGGTATATGTGAAGGAGGAGAATACAAAGTCAATGTCATAGACCAGATGTTCATAGAAGAAAACTTCCCCAAACTAAGAAAACACATACTCATGCAAATTCAAGAAGTTCACAGAACAACAACTAGACAGACCAGAAAGAAAATCTCCATAGCATGTCATAGTTAAGACATTAAGTATACATAAGAAAGAAAGTGTATCAAAAGCTATAGGAGAAAAAAAATGCAAGTCACATAGAAAAGAAAACCCATCAGAATAACACCTGATTTCTCAATGGACAAAAGTAAAAGTAGTCCAATCAAATGGTACCAGGAAGCGAGCAGAAGCCCCCATCCTAGATAGCTAACAAACTTGAAACTAAAACTAATCGAAAAGATAAAAGGTGGTATTTCACCCTAATCAAGAAAAAAGTTAAGCTAGACATTACGATGGTAAACATGTATGTAACAAATTCTGAGGCACCTAATTTCATTTTTTAAAAATTACTATTGGAATTAAAGACACATATTAGCATCAACCCATTAACAGTGGGTGGTTTCAATACCCCACTTTCTCCAATAGACAAATATCTGAACAAAAAATAGAGAAACATCAGAATTGGTTGACATAATACATCAAATGAACATAATATATACTTTTTTATTAAATATTTCATTTTTTTTCTTCAAGTTACATCTCTGTCACAAACCCTTCCCTATTCCCCCTTCCTGTCCCACCCTTCCACCCTCTTCCCCCCAACAGCTTCCCCTTTCAGTCCAACAAATGGTTCCTTCTCTTATAACAGTAAATACTATACAAAACAACAGAAATAAATATGCCACATTTATGAGAGTTAAATGGCCCAGTATACCTTCCCAATGTCCAGTTCATACATATTTGGCCCCTAACTTTAACATTCTACCATCTAACCATCTCCATGAGTTTAAAGTTCTATAACTGACTCAGCTTTCATACTAACTTGCATCACTATTATAAACACCTGCTTAGATCTAGAATGCCCTCTTGATTCCTAAACAATTCAAAATTTAACTATGAGACTCTAGCTGTCTATTCTTCAACCACCTCAGAGACCTGAGAGGGATAAATATATCTGATTATATATGAAGTGCAGGGCCTGCAGCTTCCAAAACTAAGAAATGACATACCAGTGACTGCCTGGACAGTTCCCATTTTCTCTCCCTACATTCCAACATCAGTCTTCAGCCTTTTGGTCCTGTTTCTCTGACAGACATTTATTGTAGAGCAGGGATTATGAAGGACTTACCTACCCTGTCTTGGCAGAGCTAGGCTGTCGACTTCCGTGCTACCAAGTATTGTACTTTTTGGACAGCAGTCTGTCTGCAGTTGAAGCAAGGAGTTTTTTCATGCCAAGAGATAGGCTTGCCACTAATTCATCCATCTCACACTGGAGATTCTTCAATGCTTATCTTCTACTTGGAGTAAAATAGGGGGTGCTGTCAGGAGCTGATATGTCTCAATATCAAACAAAATCTTAATTTAAGACAACATCTTTGAATGCCATATTCTGCAGATCTCTTGGGGTTTTTGAAGATGCCCTATCCATCTCTTGTATTTAGATAAGCAAATGTTGCTTTTCTCTTAACAACTTGATTACTGAGTAGCTTAGAGAATATCTGTGATAGACTGTCATAGTAGCTAAAAAAGTGACATGCTTGCATGACTAGGAGTTTGTTTTTCTTAACTATCCTGAACAGTTTAAGATGGTTGGTATCAAGAGGCCAGAGCTTCACATTTCATTTTTAAGTATCTCTAGGTACGATACCATTAGGAAACGTTACCTTTAATTTTGTATCAATATACAAAGATCTATTCAAATGTGGCTAAATATACTCTTAATTTTGTATCAATATACAAAGATCAATGCCTATGTAGCCCAATACAATCTTAATATTACGTCAAAATACAAGGGTCAATACCATTGTGGCCAACCATAATCTTAATTTTGTATCAATATACAAAGATCAATACCAATGTAGTCCAATACAATCTTATTTTTGCACAATAAACAATGGGCAATACCATTTTAGCCAAATATACTACTAATTTTGTATCAATATACAAAGGTATAAGGGCATATTCAATAATCTGTCCCTTCTTCTTGGTCCTTCCTGTGCAATGTCTATGTCTCATTTTTCTCAAGTCCGTGCACTCCTACATAGGAGAGAAAGAAGGATACAGAAAAGGGAAAGAAGGAAGTCCCTGGGTCTAACCTCCAAAACCCATTAAACAGGACCATTTAACAGCTTGTAATCTCTTCCCCTAAATAACAGAGTTTTCAGTTATCCTTCAAATAACCAAAAGGGGGGGGGGGCAGAGAAACACCCTCCCCACCCTCTGGGCATGGGACGTCACTCTCTTAAAATGACTTCCTGCTGATTTGGGTCGTAGTAAACCTGTTTGGGGCCCAAACCAAAATGGAAAAATGGTTAAAAATGTTAGTACAATCCTTTTATGTTCAGTCCTTCTGTTCTCAGCTGTTTAGATGTCCTAAGGGGTTTGTAGGCAGAAGCTGATCTTGCAGGCTTTACTGAGGTTCTGGCTGGGGCATTGTGTAGAGCTGAACGGTCTTAGTGATATTGAATTGTTGTGGTTGTAGACTTTTGATGGAAACAGCTATTGAGGGAGTCTGTCAGGCTGAATCATCTGGGTCATTGGTCTTCTTTGGTGTCTGAATCTGTTTTCTGCTGAGGTTTCCGTTGTCCAGTTGTCCCTGGGTTCCTTGAATGGATGCTTTGATTCTCCTGGAAAGATAAGAACAGAGCCCTGCCCTAATCCTAACTCGGGGACAATTACCCTCTTTTTTCTTTTTTTTTTTTTTGGGGGGGGGGGGGGGGAATTTTTTTCCTGAAGCAAATTTGGTTTTTTTTTGTTTGTTTGTTTGTTTTTCCTTTTTTTTGTTTTTTTTTAATAATTTATTTTTTATTTCTTCAAGTTACATCTCAATCACAATCCCCTCCCTACTCCCCCCTCCAGTCCCACCCTTCCAC
>CAJQZJ010015385.1:5048230-5100661 GCA_907164525.1 Lophiomys imhausi
ACTTGACTGGCTGTTTAATTAGTATTTAGCCTGTGGGTTGGGTCTGCTCCTTTATTCGGAAGACTGTTTTCAAGGGACCTGAATAAACTGCAGGAGAAGAGCTTTTGCGAGTTGCGTCATTCCTTGCTGGACAAGGGGGGACGCGACACCATCCATTTGATGTTGAATTGCATGATTTCCTCATTTCTGATAGCTGTGTAGTATTCCATTGTGTATATGTACCACAATTTTTTTATCCATTCTTCAGTTGATGGACATCTGGGTTGTTTCCAGTTTCTGGCTATTACAAATAAAGCTGCTATGAACATTGTTGAGGCAATGTCCTTTTGGTTTCATTTCAGATCTTTTGGATATATGCCCAAGAGGGGTATGGCTGGGTCTTGAGGTAGATTTATTCCCAATTTTCTAAGATATCTCCAGATTGATTTCCAAAGTGATTGCACAAGTTTGCAGTCCCATCAGCAATGGGGGAGTGTTCCCCTTTCTCCACATCCTCGCCAGCATGTGCTATCATTTGAGTTTTTGATCTTAGCCATTCTGACAGGCGTGAGATGGAATCTCAGAGTTGTTTTAAGTTGCATTTCCCTGATAACCAAAGATGTTGAACATTTCCTCAAATGCCTCTCAGCCTTTAGAGATTCCTCTTCTGTGAATTCTCGGTTTAGCTCTGTACCCCATTTATTGATGGGGTTATTTGATTTTTTGGTGTTTAATTTCTTCAGTTCTTTATATATTTTGGATAATAGCCCTCTGTCAGATGTTGGGTTGGGGAAGATCCTTTCCCACTCTGTAGGCTGCTGTTTTGTTCTAAGGACAGTGTCCTTTGCCTTACAGAAGCTTTTCAATTTTATAAGGTCCCATTTATTGATTGTTTGTTTTAGTGCCTGAGCTATTGGTGTTCTATTCAGGAAGTTGCTACCAGTGCCAATGATTTCAAGGCTTTTTCCCACTTTCTCTTCTATTAATGTTAGTGTGTCTGGATTTATGTTGAGGTCCTTGATCCACTTAGACTTAAGTTTTGTACAGGGTGATAAGTATGGATCTATTTGCATTCTTCTACATGTTGACATCCAGTTAGACCAGCACCATTTATTGAAGATGCTTTCCTTTTTCCATTGTATATTTTGGCTTCTTTATCAAAAATTAAGTGACCATAGGTGTGTGGGTTTATTTCTGGGTTTTCAATTAGATTCCATTGGTCAACTGGTCTGTTTCTATACCAGTATCATGCTGTTTTTATTACTATTGCCCTGTAGTACAGCTTGAAATCCGGGATGGTGATACCTCCAGATGTTCTGTTATTGTACATGATTGATTTAGCTATTCTGGGTCTTTTGTTATTCCATATGAAGTTGAGAATTGTTTTTTCCAGATCTGTAAAAAATTGAGTTGGTATTTGGATAGGAATTGTGTTGAATCTGTATATTGCTTTTGGTAAGATTGCCATTTTTATTATGTTGATCCTACCTATCCATGAACAAGGGAGATCTTTCCATCTCCTGATATCTTCAATTTCTTTCTTCAGGGTCTTGAAGTTCTTATCATACAGGTCTTTCACTTGCTTGGTTAGAGTTACCCCCAGGTATTTTATATTATTTGTGGCTATTGTGAAGGGTGTTGATTCCCTTATTTCTTTCTCAGCCCATTTATCTTTTGTGTAAAGAAGGGCTACTGATTTTTTTGAATTGATTTTGTATCCGGCCACCTTGCTGAAGGAGTTTATCAACTGTAGAAGTTCTCTGGTGGAATTTTTGGGGTCACTGATGTATACTATCATATCATCTGCAAATAGGGATACTTTGACTTCTTCTTTTCCAATTTGTATCCTCTTGATCTCTTTTAGTTGTCTTATTGCTCTAGCTAAAACTTCAAGTACTATGTTGAAGAGATATGGAGAGAGTGGGCAGCCTTGCGTTGTCCCTGATTTTAGATGGAATGCTTTAAGTTTCTCTCCATTTAGTTTGATGTTGGCTATTGGCTTGCTGTAAATTGCTTTTATTATTTTTAAGTATGGTCCTTGTATGCCTGATCTCTCTAGGACTTTTATCATGAAAGGGTGCTGTATTTTGTCAAAAGCTTTTTCAGCATCCAATGAGATGATCATGTGGTTCTTTTCTTTCAGCTTGTTTATGTGGTGGATTACATTGATGGATTTTCTAATGTTGAACCACTCCTGCATCCCTGGGATGAAGCCTACTTGATCATGGTGTATGATACTTTTGATGTGATCTTGGATCCGGTTTGCAAGTATTTTATTAAGTATCTTTGCATCCATGATCATAAGGGAAATTGGTCTGAAATTTTCTTTCTCCGTTGGGTCTTTGTGAGGTTTAGGTATCAGGGTAACTATGGCCTCATAGAATGTGTTTGGCAGTATTCCTTCTGTTTCTATGTTGTGGAAGAGTTTGAAGAATATTGGTGTTAGCTCTTCTTTGAATGTCTGGTAGAATTCTGTGCTGAAACCATCTGGGCCTGGGCTTTTTTTGGTTGGAAGACGTCTAATGACTTCTATTTCCTTAAGTGTTATAGGACTGTTTAATTTGTTTACCTGGTCTTGATTTAACCTTGGTAGGTGGAATCTATCAAGAAAATTGTCCATTTCATTTAGATTTTCCAATTTTGTGGAGTACAAGTTTTTGAAGTAGGACCTAACGATTCTTTGGATTTCCTCAATGTCTGTTGTTATTTCCCCCTTTTCATTTCTGATTTTGTTGATTTGGGTATTTTCCCTCTGTCTTTTAGTTAGTTTAGCTAAGGGCTTGTCTATTTTGTTGATTTTCTCGAAGAACCAGCTCTTGGTTTTGTCGATTCTTTGTATTGTTCTTTTTGTTTCTAAGTTGTTGATTTCAGCCCTGAGTTTGATAATTTCCTCATCTGTTCCTCTTGGGAGTGTTTGCTTCTTTTTGTTCTAGCTCTTTCAGGTGTTCTTTTAGGTGGCTAGTATAGGAATTCTCCAGTTTCTTTTTGAAGGCACTTAGAGCTATAAACTTTCCTCTTAGCACTGCTTTCAATGTGTCCCATAAGTTTGGGTATGTTGTGCCTTCATTTTCATTGAGTTCTAAGAAGACTTTAATTTCTTTTTTTATTTCTTCCCTGACCCAGAGGTCATTGAGGAGAGAGTTGTTCAGTTTCCATGTTTTTGCAAGCACTCTGTTGTTTTTGTTACTGTTGAATCCTAGCTTTATTCCATGATGGTCTGATAACTTACAAGGAGTGATTTCAATTTTCCTGTATCTGTTGAGGCTTGCTTTGTGACCGACTATATGGTCGATTTTGGAGAAGGTTCCATGAGGTGCCGAGATGAAAGTGTTTTTGTTTTGGGGTGAAATGTTCTGTAGATATCAATTAGGTCCATTTGATTCATGACATCTGTGAGGTTCATTATTTCTCTGTTTGGTTTCTGCATTGTTGATCTGTCCAGTGGTGAGAGTGGTGTGTTGAAGTCTCCCACTATTAATGTGTGAGGTTCAATGTGGGATTTGAGCTTCAGTAGTGTTTCTTTAATGAATGTGGGTGGTCTTACATTTGGGGCATAGATGTTTAGTATTGAAATTTCATCTTGGTGGATTTTTCCTTTGATGAGTACATAGTGTCCTTCCCCATCTCTTTTGATTCATGTTGGTTGAAAATCCAATTTGTTGCATACTAGAATTGCTACTCCAGCTTTTTTCTTGGGTCCATTTGCTTGGTATATCTTTTTCCAGCCCTTTACTTGGAGATAATGTCTATCTTTTTTGCTGAGGTGCGTTTCTTGTAAGCAGCAGAATGCGGGATTCTGTTTTTGCATCCATTCTGCTAGCCAGTGCCTTTTTATTGGGGAATTGAGTCCATTGATGTTGAGAGATATTAATGACCAGTGATTGTTACTTCCTGCCATCTTGATGTTGGTAGAAATAGTGTGTGAGTGAGCTTCTTTCCTTTTGTTTTTGCTGCAGGCATGCTATTTGCTTCCTGTGCTTTCTTGTGTGTAGTTAACCTCTTTGGGTTGAAGTTTTCCTTCTAACATCTTCTGTAGAGCTGGATTTGTGTATAGATATTGTTTGAATTTAGCTTTGTCATGGAATATCTTGTTTTCTCCATCTATGTTGATTGACAATTTTGCAGGGAATAGTAGTCTGGCCTGGCATTTGTGGTTTTTTAGGGTCTGCAAGATGTCTGTCCAGGCCCTTCTGGCTTTTAGAGTCTCTGAAGAAAAGTCAGGTGTGATTCTGATAAGTTTGCCATTATATGTTACTTGGCCCTTTTCCCTAGCAGCTTTTAAAATTCTTTCTTTGTTCTGTACATTTAGTGTTTTGATTATTATGTGGCGGGAAGATTTTCTTTTCTGGTCTAATCTATTTGGGGTTCTGTAAGCTTCTTGTACAGTTATAGGCATCTCTTTTTTTAGATTTGGGAAATTCTCTTCAATGATTTTGTTGAAGATATTTTCTGGTCCATGGAGGTGGGACTCTTCTCTTTCTTCTATTCCTATTATTCTGAGATTCCGTCTTTTCATTGTGTCCTTGATTTCCTGAAGGTTTTGTGTCAGGACATTTTTAGATTTGTCATTTTCTTTGACAGATGTATCCATTTCTTCAATTTTATCCTCTGAGCCTGAAATTCTTTCTTCCATCTCTTGTATTCTGTTGGTGATGCTAGTGTCTGTAGTTCCGATTCTTTTCTTAAGGTTTTCCAGTTCTATGGATGTCTCAGATTGGATTTTCTTCATTGCTTCAACTTCCCTTTTCAGGTCTTCCATTCCTTTAAGCGCGTTATTCATTTCTATCACCTCCTTTGCAGTACTTTGTTGTTGCTCTCTGAGGTATTTGATTTCCTCCCTTAGGCCTTCTATTATCAATATAAGGGTAGGATTAAGGTCATTTTCCTTTGCTTCAATTGGGTTCAGCTGTCCAGAGTTGTCTGTAGCATTATTGCTAGGATCTGGAGACATCCTATTGTTTTGGTTTTTTTTTACCATGTTCTTGCGCTGACCTTTTGTCATCAGATGGACCCAGGTGTTATCTGTTTGTTTCTTTTGTTACCTGACCTTGGTGCTCAGGAAAACTCCCTGCCCTGGGGGTTGGCTGATCCTGAGATCCTGGTGTTTACCTCCAGATGGCGGCAGATTCCTGTAATAGACTGGCTCTCGGAGAGGAGTGTGGCTGCTGCTCTCCTCAACTGCTTGTGACCCAACTGGACCAATTTAGAGGGGATTGGAGTGGGGAGAGGGCTAGCCTCTGAGGACCTGGGAGCTGACAGGTCTCCTCAGAAAGGCAGGTAGAGCTGTGGTTGGGTCTGTGTTCTCCTCTCACTAACCCAGTCGTTCTGGCTCCCCAGCTGGGCTGACTATGCGGGCAGGGAGCTCCACCCACAACAGATGCCGGCCTCAGTGCGCCTGTTGCTGACTGCCTCAGATGCTTGGGTGCTAGGGTGAGTGACCCTCCCGCCCCAGTATTTGTGGAGAACACACTGTCCTGGGCTCTGTTTGCAGGCAGTCTTGGCTCCTAATTGCTTTGCTGTGACTGGGTTAGGTCTTTGCCTCTCCGCTACAGTGCACACTGTGCCACCATGTTGGAAACTCCGGAAAAAAATAATCTCACTTACCTTTGCTCTTGTGGTGTGGCTGGAGTGCAGGCTGGATATCAGGCCGCAAATTTGGTTTTTTGACAATATATAAAGTGTTATCTTTCAAACTGGGTTAAAGAAGAAATTACTTTGTTATTTTGGAGCTAAACTAGCTTTAGTGTATATATTTTGAGATCTCAAAAGACACTTTGTATTGAGTAGGCCTTTTGTAAGTAGCTTTTAAACTTAGGTCCTTCCAAATCCTATGTGTGTGTCTCTGCATTCTAATTATTGGGATCAAAGACCTGTGGTTCCCATCTGAAGGGATTAAAGATGTGTTGCACCACTCCTGGATAGAAGTTTTTCTCTGTTTAGAGTTTGTTTTGTATCAGGCTGACCTTGAGCTCTGAGATCTGCCAGTTTCTGTCTCTAGTGTGCTGAGATTAAGGGTGTACTCTTCTTGAATGATGGGATTAAGGTTGTGCACCCTCACCACCCTGTTCCATGTAACTCTAGAATTTATAAGACCACTAACTCTATGGTGCTCCTCCCGACTCTGCTGAAGATAAAGGCATGAGTTAACCCCACATTTTTCATGTATTTTACCTTAGCTCTACGTTTTTTCGACACTTGGAGGTTTATAAAACCAGGTTGAATGGCTGTATCCTTTATTTTATTTACAGTGTTTTAACATTGTTACCTGATTTTTTTAATTAATAAATTTGTTTGTTGCTTCAGGATACATCCTTATCATATTGTCCTCTTTTCCCGCTTCCCAGACCCACCCTCCCAAGCTCTAGCCCCTGACCCTTCTGTCTTGTTCCTCTGGGGAGGAGTGTCCCTGCATAACAGTCTCTCACCACAGATCAGGAGTCATATGAGGGCCGAGAGACTCTTCATACACCGGGGGCCTACAAGGCAGTACTGTCAGTTAAAGGTGTCTCCTTGCTATGGGGTGAAAATAAAAAAAGACCAACAAACACACAAACCCACAAAAACAAAGAACAACAACAAAAAAGAGAGGAAAAAGAAAAAAGAAAAAAAAAAGTCTATGTCCATGTTCCTTTTGGTGTGTTGTTTGTAGTACAGATATCCTGTACGATATATCTAAAATCCTACTATAAGTGAATAGATGCCATGTGCATCCTTCTGAGTCTGGGTTAGCTCACTCAGGATGAGCTTCTCTAGTTCCATCCATTTGGTTGCAAATTGCATGATTTCATTGTTTCTGATAGCTGAGTAATATTCCATTGTATAGATGTACCACAGTATTTTAATCCATTCTTCAGTTGAGGGACATCTGGGTTGTTTCCAATTTCTAGCTATTACAAATAAGGCTGCTATGAACATAGATGAGGAGACTTCCCTATGACTCCGTGAGGGGTCCTTTGGGTGTATACCCAGAGGTGGTATAGCTGGAACCTGAGGCAAAGTTATTCCAAGATTTCTAAGATATCGCCAGACAGACCTCCTTAGTGGTTGCACAAGCCTGCACTCCCACCAGCAATGGAGTAGGGTTCCCCTTTCTCCACACCCTCGCCAGCACGTGCTGTCATTTGAGCTCTTTATCTTAGCCATTCTGTCAGGTGTGATATGGAATCTCAGGGTCGTCTTGAGTTGCATTTCTCTGATGATTAAGGATGTTAAGCATTTCTTCAGCTGTCTCCAGTTGGACCAGCACCATTTGTTGAAGATGCTGTCCTTCTTCCATTGTGTGGTTTTGGCTTCTTTGTCAAAGATTAGTTGGCCATAGGTGTGTGGGTCCATATTTGGGTCTTGAATTTGATTCCATAGATCCACTGGTCTGTTTCTATACCAGTACCATGCTGTTTTTATTACTATTGCTCTGTAGTACAGCTTGAAATCTGGGATGGTGATACCTCCAGATGCTTTTTTATTGTACAGGATTTATTTAGCTATTCTGGGCTTTTTGTTGTTCCATATGAAGTTGAGAATAGCTTTTTCTAGGTCTATAAAGAATTGTGTTGGTATTTTGATAGGAATTGCATTGAATCTATATATTGCTTTTGGTAGGATAGCCATTTTTATTATGTTGATCCTACCTATCCATGAGCATGGGAGATATTTCCATCTTCTTAAGGCCTCTTCCATTTCTTTCTTCAGGGGATTGAAGTTCTTATTGTATAGGTCCTTTACTTGCTTGGTTAGAGTTACCCCCAGGTATTTTATATTGTTTGTGGCTATTGTGAAGGGGGTTATTTCCCTTATTTCTCAGTATATTTGTTTTTTTGTATAAAGAAGGGCTTCTGATTTTTTTTTAATTAATTTTGTATCTAGCCACCTTGCTGAAGTTGTTTATCAGCTGTAAGAGTTCTTTGGTGGAGTTTTTGGGGTCACTTATGTATACTAACATATCATCTGCAAATAGGGATAATTTGACTTCTTCGTTTCAAATGTTTATCCCTTTGATCTCCTTTAGTTGTCTTATTGCTCTAGCAAGGACTTCAAGTACTATATTGAAGAGATATGGTGAAAGTGGACATCCTTGTCTTGTCCATGAGTTTAGAGGAAATGCTTCAAGTTTATCTCCATTTAATTTGATTTTGGCCACTGGCCTGCTGTATATTGCCTTCATTATTTCTTTTTTTTTTTTTTTTTTTTTTTTTTGGTTTTTCGAGACAAGGTTTTTCTGTATAACAGCCCTGGCTGTCCTGGACTCGATTTGTAGACCAGGCTGGCCTCGAACTCACAGAGATCCGCCTGCCTCTGCCTCCCGAGTAATGGGATTAAAGGCGTGGGCCACCACGCCCGGCTGCCTTCATTATTTCTAGGTATGGTCCTTTTATGCCCGTTGTCTCCAGAACTTTTAGCATGAAGGGGTGTTGGATTTTGTCAAATGCTTTTTCTGCATCTAGCGAGATTATCATGTGGTTTTTTTCTTTCATCTTGTTTATATGGTGAATTACATTGATAGACTTTCGTATATTGAACCATCCCTGCATTCCTGGGATGAAGCCTACTTGATCATGATGTATGATACTTTTGATGTGTTCTTGAATTCGGTTTGCTAGTATTTTATTAAGTATTTTTGCATCTATGTTCATGAGGGAGATTGGTCTGAAGTTCTTTTTCTTTGTTGGGTCTTTGGGTGGTTTAGGAATCAGAATGACAGTGGCCTCATAGAATGAGTTTGGCCATGTTCTTTCTGTTTCTATGTGGTGGAAGAGTTTGAAGAGTAATGGTGTTAGTTCCTCTTTGAAGGTCCGGTAGAATTCCATGCTAAAGCCATATGGCCCTGGGCTTTTTCTGGTTGGTAGATTATTAATGACTGTTTCTATTTCCTTAGGGATTATTGAGCTGTTTAAGCTGTTAATCTGATTTTGAATTAGTTTTGGTAGGTTGAATCTATCGAGGAAATTGTCCATTTCGCTTAGGTTTTCAAATTTGGTGGAATATAGATTTTTAAAGTAGAACCCGAATATTTTCTGGATCTCCTCAATGTCTGTTGTTATTTCTCCCTTTTCATTTCTGATTTTGTTGATTTGGGTTCTTTCCCTTTGCCTTTTAGTTAATTTGGCTAGGGGTCTGTCTATTTTGTTGATTTTCTCGAAGAACCAACTCTTGGTTTCATTGATTCTTTGTATAGTTCTTTTTGATTCTAAGTTGTTGATTTCAGCCCTAAGTTTGATGATTTCCTGGCTTCTGCTCCTCTTGGGCGTGTTTGCTTCTTTTTTTTTCCAATTCACCCAGCTTAGCTGTTAATTCACTAATATGAGCTGTCACAATTTTCTTTTTGAAAGCACTTAGTGCTATGAACTTTCCTCGTAGCACAGCTTTCATTGTATCCCATAGGTTTGGGTATGTTGTGTCATCATTGTCGTTGGATTTTAAGAAGTCTTTGATTTCCTTCTTTATTTCTTTCCTGACCCAGTGGTCATCCAGTAAGGAGCTGTTCAATTTCCATGTGTGTGTAGGCTTTCTGTTGATTCTTTTGCTGTTGAAGACCAGCTTTATTCCGTGGTGGTCTGATAAGATACAAGGGGTTATTTCAGTTTTCTTGTATCTATTGAGACGAGCTTTGTGTCCAACTATGTGGTCGATTTTGGAGAAGGTTCCGTGGGGTGCTGAGAAAAAGATGTATTCCTTTGTGTTTGGGTGAAACGTTCTGTAGATATCTGTTAGGTCCATTTGTTTCATGATCTCTGTTAGACTCAATATTTCTCTGTTTGGCCTCAGTCTTGATGATCTGTCCATTGTTGTGAGTGGGGTGGTGAAGTCTCCCACTACTAATGTGTTGTGATCGACGTGCGATTTAAGTTTTAGAAGTGTTTCTTTTACAAAAATAGGTGCCTTTGTATTTGTGGCATAGATGTTCAGTATTGAGATTTCCTCTTGATGAATATTCCCTTTAATGAGTATATAATGCCCTTCTTTGTCTTTTTTCATTAACTTCAGTTGGAAGTCTGTTTTGTTTGATATTAGGATGGCTACTCCAGCTTGTTTCCTGGGTCCATTTTCTTGGAAAACCTTTTCCCAGCCCTTTACTCTGAGGTAGTGTCTATCTTTGGTAGTGAAATGTGTTTCTTGTATGCAGCAAAAGGACGAGTCTTGCTTATGGATCCACTCTGTAAACCTGTGTCTTTTTATTGGGGAGTTGAGTCCATTTATGTTGATGGATGTTAGTGACCTGGGGTTGTTATTTCCCATTAGTTTGGTATAGGTGATGGTCCTGTGCCTCTTTTGGTTTAGTTGCTGAGGGGTTTTCTATTCCCTTTGTTTTCTTGGGTGAAGTTTTCTTCTCTGGGTTGGGATTTTCCTTCTAGGATTTTCTGTAGGGCTGGGTTTGTGGGTAGATATTGTTTAAATTTGATTTTGTCATGGAATATCTTGTTTTCTCCATCTATGTTGATAGAGAGTTTTGCTGGGTATAGTAGTCTGACTGGGCACCTATGTTCTCTCAGAGCTTGCAGGACATCTGTCCAGGCCATTCTAGCTTTTAAAGTTTCTGAGAAGTCAGGTGTAATTCTGATGGGACTGCCATTGTATGTGACTTGACCTTTTTCTCTTACAGCTTTTAATATTCTTTCTTTGTTCTGTACATTTGGTGTTTCAATTATTATGTGGCGAGAGGAGTTTCTTTTCTGATCTAATCTGTTCGGTGTTCTGTAAGCCTCTTGGATTTTTATTGGCATCTCTTTTTTCAGGTTTGGGAAGTTTTCTTCAATGATTTTGTTGAAGATATTTCCTGGACCTTGGAGTCAGGAGTCTTCTCTTTCCTCTATGCCTATATTTCTTAGGTTCCGTCTTTTCATTGAGTCCTTGATTTCTTGGATGTTGTGGGTGAGAGATTTTTTAGCCTTCTCATTTTCTTTGGATGTTGTACTGATTTCTTCCATCGAATCTTCCATGCCTCAGATCCTGTCTTCCATCTCTTGCATCCTATTGTTGATACTCACATCTGTAGTTCCTGTTCTCTTCCCTTGATTCTCCATTTCCTCTTTTAACTCTGTGTTTTCTTTATTGTTTCTATTTCTATTTTCATGTCTTGTATGGTATTGTTCGTTTTGTACATTTCCTTCTCCATCTTGCTTGTTTTTGTATGAAAATCTTTCATTGCTTTGTCCTTTTCCTGTTCAAGCTCTGTCACCTTGGCTTGGAGTTTTTTAATGGTGTTGTTCGTTGTTTTGACTTGTAAAATTGTGGCTTCTTTGAATTCCTTCATAGACTTAAGTTCTTCTTGAAGGGACTCTATCACTTTCCATAATGCAGAATTGTCATCGTTTTCATGTGTTTCTGTTGGGGTGAGGTCTTCCGAATTGGATGAGCTAGGATAATTCTGCGTTGTTGGAGTCATATTTCCTTGATTTCTATTTTTCTTGGACTTTTGGCCATGTGGATGTGTTTAGCTGTCTGCTCTCATCGTTTTCTGTGCTTGGATCCACCGGGGATGCTTTGGTGTAGGAGTCGAATTGCTTGGCTATCTGTCGTTGCTTACAGGGGGATCTCAGGGTCACTGTGGTTTTAATAGCCTGAAGCACTGTGAACTGGTGCAGCCTATTCCCAGGTAGTGAGTAATGGTCCGGGATTGTTTCACTGCTCCCAATTCAGACTTCTCTATGTTGCACACTGAGTGATCAGCCTGTAATGGTTCTGATGGTATGGACCTGTTTGCCCAGGCACAGATTCTGTGGGCTTTGTTTGTCGTCATGGAGGCTGACAGGGCCCGGCTCCACACCTAATATGTCTGGGTTTTCCTGAATACAGCTATGGTCCCCTGGCTTCTGGTTTCCCACTAGGCTTCTCCACCAGAGGCCTGGCCCCTCAGCCCCGTCCGCCTGTGCCGGCTTCCCTCCCTTTCTGCTCAGCCACAGGTGCGCGGAGCTTCAGCCCCGCCTGCCGCCTATGCCAGCTTCCCTTCCTGGTTGCTCTGTTGCGGGTGTGTGGAGCTTCAGCCCCGCCCACCACCTGTGCCAGCTTCCCACCCTAGCTGCTCTGCTGTGGGTGCGCGGAGCTTCAGCCCCGCCCACCTGTGCCTGCGTCCCACCCTGACTGCTCTGCCAGCCAGCTTCCCACTCTCTCGAATCCTCCGCTGCTCGAGCGGCTCCGGACCACCCGCCATGGGCCCTGTTTCTTCCTTGCTAAGACTTCAACTATCCCGCAAAGTTTCCTAAGTAGCTATAAGGTCCTCCTGAGGTGTGGGGAGCCCAGTAGGCTAGTGGGCGATCGCCATGTGGCCTCTGATTCTGCCTGCTGTGTATTGGGGTCGATCTTACCAGGCGCCTCTCCAAATGGGAGTTCCCGATTCCCGGATTTAGTGGCTTCTGTGTCTGAGAGAGATGGGGGAAGAACCTTGCCCTGGGACTTTTAACAGTCCCTTGGGAGCTGTGAGTGTTCCCGGAGGGTCTAGCCCCTCCGGTTTTTGCACAGTGTCCAATAACTCTGTGCTTTTTATGGCTCTTTTCTCTCACGTTCAAAATGCGTCAGTGCAAGTCACCGCCATCTTGGCCCTCCCATAATATATACTTACAGAACATTCTACTCAAACACAGAACATGCATTGTACCCAACAGCACAATAAAGCTTCTCTAGGATAGGTCACATCTTGAAACACAAAACAAATCTCTACAAATTCAAAAAGATTTAAATAACTCCTTGAAACCTGTCTTACTATAATGTAGTAAAACAAAATTGACACAAATTAATCTTTAATAACTAAACAAAATCATAGAGATTAGAGAACTAATAATTGAATGATGAATGGGTGAAAGAAGGTATCAAGACAGAAATAAAAAATTCCTGGAGCTAAATGAAAATGCAACAAGTTATCTGGAATACACTGAAAGCAGTATTAGAAGGAAAAGTTACAGCTCTACATGCCCACATTTAAAAAATCAGAAAAAGCACAAATTGATGCAGAGATCTGTTCTGTATTCTAAATATTAATAACCTGCTCCCAGAGGCCTACTTGCTGTGTCAGGCCATAAGTATCACTGTCTCTGATTGGTTGCATAAATGCTGAGGTCTGTGATTGGGCAGAGAAAGGTAGGCATGGGTAAGGTGAGTGGGCTTGAGGAGCAGAGAGGATCACAGGAAGAAGTCAGGCGAGAAGACGACACAGCATGAGTTAGAGAGAAGAATCATATCTTCACATGGCCTGGAACATTGGCCTAGTGTGGAGAATAACAGCCCATGGGATGTATGTATATATTGGAATCCTATTTGGGGAATAGAATTACAAAATAGCTTAATTGGGCCAAGATCGCACAATCCAGGATTAGGTTTGTTAAAATCTATCAGGTGTCTGTGTGTTTATTTATAATGGCAGGTTAAGGATTAACACTGCTGACTAATTAACTATATAATAAAAATACTGGAAATAATTTAAGTACCTTTTTCTATACAAATAACTTAATGATCCAACTCAAAAATTTGGATAAATATGAACAAACCAAATACAAAGCTATTTGACAGCAGGAAATATTAAAAATAAGAGGAGAAATCAATAAAGCTGAAGTAAAATGGGAAATGGTACAAAGAATCAACAAATAAAAGAGCTGTTTCTTTGAGAAGATGCGCAAGATTAACACACCACAGGTCCAATAACCAAAACAAAGAGAGGATATAAATTAACAGAATCAGGTAAGAACAGGAAAACATGACATCAGAGAAATTTATAGTATTATAAGGGACTACTTTAAAAACTTGTATTCTGTATAACTAAAAACCCTAAAAAGAAAAGGTTTAAAGATAATAAATACCTAAGAATGAACCTAAACAAAGAAATGAAGGTCTACAATGAAAACTTTAAACTTCTTTAGAAAGAGATAAGACACCAGAAAATGGAAAGCCATGTCATGTTCATAAAGAGATAGAAGTGACATTATAAAAATGACCAAAAGCTATTTACAGATTCAATGAAATCCCAATCAAAATTCCCATCTCATTCCTCACAGAAATAGAAAACACAATCCTGAAATTCATATGGAACCCAAAATACCCTAGATTGCTCTAGTGGTTTGAATAGGTATGACCCTCATAGACTCATGTGTTTAAATGCTTGGGCCTTAGGGAGTACCACTAGTAGGTAGAGTGGCCTTGTTGGAGTTGGTTCCTTGCTAGAGGAAGTGTGTCACTGTGGGGGCAAGCTTGGAGGTCTCACAAGCTACACCCTCATACTCTTCATACTCAAGCTACACCAAACTGGCAGGCACACAGTTTCCTCCTGCTGCCTACAGATCAAGATGTAGAACTCTCAGCTCCTTCTCCAGCACCATGCTTCTCACTATAATGATAATAGACTAAACCTCTGAAGCTGTAAGCCAGGCCAATTAAATGTTTCCTTTATAAGAGTTGCCATGGTCAAGGTGTCTCTTCTCAGCAATAGAAACCTTAACTAAGACAGAAGTTAGTACCATGGACTAATTTCTGGGATATTGCTGTACTAGGTCAGACTATGTTTGTTTGAAGTAATATGGCTTTGGGACTTTGGGTTAGGAAAGCAGATGAATACTTTAAGTGTGGCATGACATCATGCTTTCTTCCATGATGATAATGGATTCAAACTCTGAAAGTATAAGCCAGCCTCCACTAAATGTTTTCCTTTATAGGAGTTGCCATGGTCTTGCTGTCTCTTTACAGCAATAAGAGATTCTAACTAAGACAATTGCCAAAATAATCTGGAGCAAAAAGAACAATGCTGGAGGAATTACCATTCTAGATCCTGAAACACATTACAGAACCATAAGTAATATATGTATTATACATGTATTACTAGTACATCATATAACTAGTACAAACCCATTGAAACAAAATTAGATTAAAACATAAGTACAAGTACATGTAACTTCAGCTACCTGAAATTTGATAATGATGCCAAAATCATAAGCTAGAGAAAAGAAAGCATTAGCAAATGTTTCTGGGAAAATTGTATATCCACATGTAGAATAACAAAATTAGGCACATTATTTCTCACTTTGGTAGTTTAATAAGAATGGTCCCCATAGGTTCATATATTTGTGCTTCCACCAGAGTTGGTAGAAATTTAGGGGAAGGATTAGGAGGTGTGGTCTTATTGAAGGTGTATCTTTTTGCAGTTTCAACACACCCCCCCCTAAAAAAAACCCAGCATTTAGCTGTGTGTATGTGCTTTGTGCTTGTAGATCAGATGTAATCTCAGTTACTTCGCTAGTGCTGTTCCTACTTGCAAGCATGCCCAGTGTCGTGTAGCCTGCCATGACAGACTTTGACTTACCTTCTGCAAGCCCCAGTTAAATGGTTCTTTTACAAATGTTGCCTTTGTCATGGTGTCTCTTCATAGCAACAGAAAACCAACTAAGACATAATTTGGTGCCAGGAGTGAGGTATTGTTGTAACAGGTATGCAATGCTGTGGAAGACTTTGGGGCTTTGAACTAAAAAAGTTGAATGTTGTAAAATAGGTTTAATGTGGCATCCTGCTAGAAACTTGGAGGACAGTAATGTTCAGAGCAATGTGGACTATGAAGGCCCAGTTCAAGAGGTTTCAGGGGGTAATAATATTAATGACTGGACTAGAGACCATTCTTATGATATTTGGCAAAGAACAAGGCTGATTTTTGCCCTTGTCTTAAGAATCTGATTAAAGCTAAAATGAAGAGTTTGGAACTAATTCCATTGGCAGACAAAATTTCATGATAGCCTAAATGTTGACTCTGTTCTATGGTTGTTAGTTATCACTCTTATGCAGATCTACAATGAAAAAGAGTTAGTGAGCAAAAGAAGTACAAACAGTACAGTCTGAGGAGAATAAAAGCACCAGGCAATGTAACACTGGAGCCTTCGTTGTGCTAAAAGAGATAAATGAAACAATGGGAATGGTGACCTCGGAAGAGACACAAACCATCTAATCCTGCAATCTGTGAAAAGCCTTAAGGAGCTGTGTGTTCCTAAAGAGCAACAACAAAGGAACTCTTATGCAAATGTAATTCAAGGAGGGGGCTAGTTTCTCTCCCAATCAGGCAGTAAAACTTGGCAGCATTGGTCATGTGGTTCTAGCATTAACATCATGAAGAATATAGGTTTAAAGAGATCGTAGAATCTTCCTCTGAAGTTAAGAAAAAGTCAATGAATCCAGGTATGTATCTGTGGAGACTAAGAGAGGCCATTTTGTGAAGCTGTGAAGATAAAGCCTGATTGTGTTAGACACCCCAAGATGTTGGAGATGCGAGAGCTGTAGGATGTCTGCTAAGGACAGCTTCAGAAACTGAGTGGAACAAGACCCACAGAAAGAAGTATGTTGCAGTCTGCAAAGGTAGAAGGGTGGAGCCATCAAAACCCTTAGACATCAGATATAGTGTTACAAGATTTAGAGTTCCCTGTGCTATGGTCAGTCCTGCTTTGGTTCAGTATTTCCCTATTGTGTCTGCTTTCCTCCCTTTTTGGGATGGTAATTTATAGGCATGACACTGTATATCAGAAGGATGTAATTTTTTTTATTTTACAAGATATTACAGTTCAGAGATTGTCTTGATTCTCCAAAGACTTTGGACTTTAAAACTGACTTCAGACTTTGAAAGACTGTAGGCACTTTTGAAGTTAGACTAAATGCATTTCACATTATGACTTGGCTACAAGCCTATGGGGTCCAGAGAATGGAATGTGACAATTTAAATGAGAATGGCCCCCATAGGATCATATATGTGAATGCTTGTGACACAGATAGTAGAACTGTTTGGGAAGGATTAGAAGGTGTGGCCTTATTGGAAGAGGTGTGTCACTTGTGTGGGCTTTAAGTTCTCAGCTACTTCTCTAGCCCCGTGCCTATTTGCCTAACTACCAGTTGCCACACTCCCTGCTGTTATGGTCATGGACTTAGCCTCTGAAACTGTAAGCAAACCTCCAATTAAATGATTTCTATAATAAGTTGGTCTTGTCATAGTGTTTCCTCATAGCAATAGAAAAATAACTAAGGCATTCACCATTCACCTGGCACAAAAACCACACCAAACCCACCTAAATATAAAACCTAAAATACTGAAACTGCTAGAAGAGAATATAGATAGTAACCTCGATCACATAGGTATAGGAAAGGATTTTCTGAATAGGACTCTATTTGTCCAAGTATTAAGGCCAACAATTGACAAGGGGGACTTCATAAAATTAAAAAGCTTCTGCACATCTAAAGGAACAATCAACCAAGAAGAAACTCATAGATTGTGCCAAGCAAATCTCTGCAAGGTAAACATCTGATGAAGGATTAATATTCAGCATATATAAAGAACTCACAACTGGCCCCCCCAAAAAAAAAACATTCAAAAAATGGGCCTAGAACCTGAACAGAAGAGTTTTCAGAAGAAGAAAGAAAAAGGTGTATCTCAAAAATTGTTCATAGTCCCTAATAATTAGGGAAATGAAAATCAAAAGAACTTTGAGCTTTATTCTTACACGTCAAAATGGTAAAGATCAACAAAACAACTGACAAATTCTGAAAAGAGTGTGGGTGAAAGGAACTCTCATTCACTGTTGATGGGATTACAAGTTAGTAGAGCCGTCATGGAAATCCAAATAGAAAATTATTACTTTAATATTAAAATTATTTTGTAGATAAAGCTATAAATAAATCTAATATAAGATTGAAATGTAACATTCCTTGGCATATACACAAAGGGCTTAATATCCTACTCTACAGATACTTGCTCAGCATTGTTCTTTGCTGTTCTGTTCAGAATATCATGGAAACAACCTACATATCTCTTCAATGGATAATGAAAATGGGGTACATAAGAAAAATGAAATCATGAGCTTAATAGGTAAATGAATAGAACTTGAAAAGATTATACTAAGTGATCATACTAACTCATATCCAGAAAGACAAATGCTATATGTTCTCTCTATTTGGATGCCCTTATTTATCTCCAAAACTTCAGATGTGCGTACATATCCAGGAATAACTGAAAACAGAAAAATAACTATTATGGGAGGAGGATGTTGGGAAGCTATAAAAAGGATACCAACAGAGTACACAATATCTGATCCAGGAAATGAGAAAATAATAATGTTCTATTTAGAGAGGAGGAAGGGAGATAACAAAAAAGGAAGAATGAATATAAATAGTAACAACACCTGAAAAAGTCATAAGGAATCACATTAGTAACTATTTACTTAAGAAAACTATTTTTTAATTTTTGTATAAATATACATATATAGTTTTAATGAAATTTTTTTCATCTGGGCAAATAATCCTCCCTCTAAGAGCCAAAGACTACCAATAATAACCCCAACACTGAATATGAGAAACCCTCTAGTTGTTAGGCAGGGTTCTAACAGAGACTGACGAAACATACAGGCTATTGCTATTGCCTTTGTTTGCCCTGCCCTAAGAGGTGGAGAGTAAGTTCGAAATGCTGAAGACACTATCCACTTTAGACATAGGGCCACTGAGCTGAACCTACTTAAATGTCTGCTCCATGAAGACTGGCTTTCATGGTACCACAAGATGCCATGCAAGCTCCAAAGGAAGGACACAATCAACAGTCCTAAGAAGTTCTAACTGCTCTTAAGATAACTCAACCAGAGGGAAACCATGCCTGGAACTAGAAAACAAACTACTGAGATCTGGTGAAGTCATGGATCTTGAAGGAGAACCTACAGATACTTTATAAAACTAGCATAATCCCTAACTACATTCTAAGTTTTTGTCCTTACACACACAGATAAGGGTAGTCCTAATCCCTCATCAATTAAACTTATCTCTGCAGTAGATGAAGAGAATTACAGAAACCCACAACCAATTAAAATGTGGACTTGCAAACACAGTCCCAATGGATCAATGGTTACATATACAAAACAGTTCCTGCACCTAAGGCTCAGGGAACATTGTAGAAAAAGGGACAGAAAAATTTAAGGGCTAGAGAGAGATTCAGGGTGTTAACTGTGAAACTGTGTCTCTTAGTAACATCAAAAGCTCTACCTATAGAGTCTCATCAACATAATTGCCTAAATATCAGCTGATCCAGAACACCAAATGACATGCCAAAGTGGACTGGGAATAAGACCATAAGGCTTCAAACTCTACACAAGGAATTACAGACAAATAAGGAATGTGGAGAGTGGAAGAAATGAGTCTTCCCGAGAGAAGAGCACTAAATGGCCAGACCTGAAAACATATACAAGCAATATTATACAGACTGACCTGGTTATATTTAGAAATACATATACATACATGCATGTAACAACAATTAATGAAAAAGAGTTCATAAATTTAAACAAAGAAAGGATATGGGGGGATTTAAAGGAGAAAAGGAAATGGAGAAATTATATAATTACATAATCTCAAAAAAAGTTGATACAGAATCATGACTCAATATCAACAAGGATATAAAACAGAACAAAACAAAACAAAGATATAAACTCTAACCTCCAAAGTGCATATGAAAAGAGCTGATAAGATAAATCAGAGCCAACTTTAAAGTAAATGTAACATTCTGACAGTACATATAATTTAGGCCAGCTATGTGGTGCATCTGTAATTCCAGCACTTATGAGGTAGCAGCAGGAGAAAATGGAGTTTAAGATCATCATTAGCTATATAGCCAGTGTGAACTATGCGTGACTTATATGAAATTCAATCTCAAAAAACTTAGTACAACATTGAAATGTAAGGAAAACACCTGTATTACTAAAACAAAACTTTGCTATGCTTTTAAGGAAAAAAAGCAATCCATTCCCAATCCCAAAGGGTAAAAAAGTCAAGCCATCCATAACTGTTTCCTCAAAAAAAAATCTCTCAATCTGTCTCCTTCCCTCCCTCTTCCACTCTTCCATCTAAGAAATCTCCCTTCCCAAAATAGAGAACTACAGAAGGAAACAATAACACTTCCCACTTTTAAATCTAATTATGAAAAAGCTTTCTCTGTCCACATGACACATATTATCAGCAACCAAACTGTATACAATAGACCTTAGCATATTGTATCTAATTTGTTTAAGTCACTCCAAAAGTCTAAAAGTATATCATATAAAATATTGTAAATTTCAGTAATTATTTCCTGAGAAAATTAGCCTTCCCTGTCTCATGGCCAAATCATTTTCTCCAATATTAAGAAATACTAAAAGGAATGCAATCCAGCACCAATGACTCTACCTTTCATAGGTGTCAACATTCTGAATGCTATTTGTTATATTAAGAAAGGAAATGGAGGGACAGTGCAAGATGGCAGTGATCAACTCGGAGACATTCGGATCGTCAGGAAGACCAATTGGACAATTACAGAGATATACTCCTGCTGAACAGCAGTTTGTGAGGCACAAGCCTATCTGGCCTTGCCCAGTAAAGCCAGGGACAATAAAGAATTCAGTACTGGAAACATAGACACTGGAAGATCAGAGTAGCCAGACACAGAAAATGGAGCACTTCCCGCAGGGAGTCTGTTCTGCCCATCACAGTGGATGAGACAGCAGAACAGACAGTTTCAGGATGCCAGCTGGCAGTTTCATCCTCCAAACTGAGGACTTCTTCATTGTCCTGAGTCTGCAGCATCTGTTCAGGCATTCTGACACCCAGAAGACCAGCAGAGTCACTAAGGTAAGACAGAGGGCGATTCTCCCCAGGATATGCAGCATGGCACCTTCTGGCAGGCACTGAGCTTCCCTGAGCCCAAGAGCGCTGTGGGCAGGATATAGACTACATATTGGAACTCCCTGCCTCTTCCCCCTCCACCTGGCCTCTAGGCTGGGCTCTTCACTGTGCATCAGGGCACAGCATCTACCAGTCAGCCCAGAGCAGTGACTGCACCAGTTCACAGAATTTCAAACTAGCAGGTACAGACTGGCTCTAAGACTTGTCTGAGAGTTGATTGGGAGAACAATATCCACAGTCCTGACACCCTAGCTACAGAGTGTCTAGTGGAAGCCCCTCCTGACCCAGGCAGGATGCTCTGGAGCACCTCGATTCAGGCAGGGAAAAGGTGGCTGAGATTCGCTGAGTGAAATCCATATTGGAACTCTCTTCAGCAGGGCACTCAGTCTACAGCCTCAGTCCAGGGCATTTAGATCTGTGCCCAGAGCAGTGAAGTGGTCCTGGACTGTGGTGTGCTGTTCGAGGGGGCGGGTGGTGCCAGACCACAGAACTTCTAACAGAGAGGCACAGGCTGACACTGGAATCCCCTTAAGTGTAGCATGGGAGTCCATACCCAAACTCCTGATACCCTAGCTACAGGGAAACTGCCAGAAGCCACATCAGCACACGCAAGCAGGCAGGCTAGACTGGAGCACAGTGATTCTGGCTGGGAAAAGGCAGCTGAGCTTCCCTGAATCCAAGCGCTGTGGACAGTGTGTAAATTCCACATCAGAACTCCCTGACAGCTCCTGGCTTGCCCCTCAGCTGAATTCTCAGGCTACAACACAAAGAGCTCTGACTCAGGAGCAGTGAAACAACCCCTGACCACTGCTCACTGCCTGGGTGATGGGGGCTGTACCAGATCACAGTGCCTTTGGTTATAAGGTACAAGTTGAGCCTGAGAACCCCCTGAGAGCAGCTGGGAGGACCACATTCACAGTCCCAATGCATAAACTGCAGGGGAGCTGCAGCTCTAGCCTACAGTCTGTGGCCTACCAACCCTCACCTACATTACTAAGAAGACCAGCTGGATCTCAGGAAACTGCAGGCAGGAATAAATCATCCCACTCCAACCTCTGACCTGAGTTCTCAATTGAGATACAACAGGAAGGGGTAAGCTCTTGGAGACACACTCAGAACCAGCCCACACACAAGGCCCCATCCAGCCTGTGGAGAGCTACAGATCACCAAGCTATACAGCCTCTATACCAAAGCTCCCTCCTGGCACCAAGCCCAAAAGGCAACAGGAACAAATAGCTAAGAACAACCAGATGGCTAAAGGCCAGCAAAAGAACAGAACTGACAAAAGTCAGGGAAATATGACTCCAACAAAATTTTCAGCTATGCTAGTGCAGCAAGCCCTGACCATCCACCACAGCTGAAACACTTAAAAATGATGACAATTCTACACTTTGGAAGGTGATAGAGTCCTTACAAGAAGAAATTGAATCCCTGAAAGAATATAAAGAATCCTCAATTTTACAAATAAAACCAATGGAGAATAGCATTAGAGACCTTCAAGCCAACTCAGCCAAATATGAATGGGAAAGAGACAAAGCTGTGAAAGGTTTGAAAGATTGACATCTCAGCCAAATATGGATGGGAAAGATACAAGGCTGTGAAAGGTTTGAAAGATTGACAAATCTAAATTGGAGCAGGAACGTTTAAAACATATAAAAGTGTTCAAGACTTGAAATTGGAAATGGAAGCTATAAAGAAAACACAGAGATATTCCTGGAGGTGGAAAACCAAGGAAAGAGAACTGGAATGACAGACATGACTATCACAAATAGGATACAAGAAATGGAAGACAGAATCTCAGGCATGGAAGATTCAATTGAAAAAAATCAGTATTACAACCAAAGGAAATGAGAAATCTAAAAACGTCCTCACCCACAATATCCAAAAAATCAAGGACTCAATGAAAAGACGGAACCTAACAATTACAGGCATAGATGAAAGAGAAAACTCTCGACTCCAAGGTCCAGAAAACATCTTCAACAAAATTATAGAAGAAAACTTCCAAAACTTAAGGAAAGAGATGCCAATAAAATTCCAAGAGGCATACAGAACACCAAACAGATTAGACGAGAAAATAAATTCCTCTCACCACATAATAATTGAAACTCCAAATGTACAGAACAAAGAAAAAATATTAAAAGCGGTAAGAGAAAAAGGTCAAGTAACATTTAATGGCAGACCCATCAGAATTACACCTGACTTCTCCTCAGAAACTTTAAAAGACAGAAGGGCCTGGGCAGACATCCTACAAGCACTAAGCACCGTAGGTGCCAGCCCAGACTACCCAGCAAAGCTTTCTATCAACACAGACAGAGAAAACAAGATATTCCATGAAAAAAACAAATTTAAACAGTGTCTATCCACAAATCCAGCTCTACAGAAAATCCTAGAAGAAAAATTTCAACCCAGAGAAGATAACTACACCCAAGAAAACAAAGGAAACTAAAAGCCCCACTGCAGCTAAACCAAAAGAAACACACAACCACCACCTATACCAAAATAACGGGAAATAACGACTTATGGTCATTAATATCCTTCAACATCAATGGACTCAACTCCCCAATAAAAAGACACAGGCTTAGAGAATGGATCAACAAACAAGACCCATCATTTGGCTGCATACAAGAAACATATCTCACTAACAAAGAAAGACTCTACCTCAGAGTAAAGGGCTGGGAAAAGGTTTTCCAATCAAATGATCCCAGGAAGCAAGCTGGAGTAGCCATCCTAATATCAAGTAAAACAGATTTTCAAACAAAATTAATCAAAAAAGATAGTGAAGGGCACTACATACTTGTTAAAGGAAAAATTGATCAAGATGGCATCTCAATACTGATTACCTATGCCCCAAATACAAGGGCACCCACATTGTAAAAGAAACTCTTCTAAAACTTAAACCACACATCGATCCCTACACATTAATAGTGGGAGACTCAACACCCTACTCACACAAATGGACAGGTTAACGAGACAGAAACCAAACAGAGAAATAATGAGACTAAAAGAGGTCATGAACCAAATGGACCTAACAGATATCTACAGAACATTTCACCCAAACACCAAAGAATACAACTTCTTTTCATCACCTCACCTTCTCCAAAATTGACCATATAGTTGGGCACAAAGCAAGCCTCAGCAGATACAAGAAAATTGAAATGACCCTAACCCCTTGTATCTTATCAGACCACCATGAATTAAAACTGAACTTCAACAACAACAGAAATAACAAAAAGCCTACACATTCATGGAAACTGCACAAATTTCTATTCAATGACTACTGGGTCAGAGAACAAATAAGGAAAGAAGTCAAAGACTTCCTAAAATCCAATGAAAATGAAGGCACAAGATACCCAATCCTATGGGACACAATGAAAGCTGGGCTATGAGGAAAGTTCATAGCACTAAATGCCTTCATAAAGAAAGTTGTGACAGCTCATGTTAGCAACTTAATAGCAGAACTAGAAGAAGTAGAAAAAAAAAGAAACAAGAGGAGCAAAAGGCAGAAAATCATCAAACTTAGGGCTAAAATCAATAACATAGAAACAAAACAAACAATTCACAGAATCAACAAAACCAAGAAATGGTTCTTTGAGAAAATCAACAAAATAGACAAACCCTTAGCCAAACTAACAAGAAGGCAAAGGGAAAATACCCAAATCAACAAAATCAGAAATGAAAAGGCCAAAATAACAACAGAAATTGAAGAAATCTAGAGAATCTTTAGGTCTTATTTCTAAAAATGTGTGCTCTACAAAATTTGAAAACCTAAGCAAGACAGTCATTAAAAGTCTCCCAACCAAAAAAATCCCAGGGCCAGATGGTTTCAGCACAGAATTCTACCAGATCTTCAAAGAAATGGACAATTTTCTTGATAGATTCCACCTACCAAAGTTAAATCAAGATCAGGTTAACAAATTAAACAGTCCTATAACCCCTAAGGAAATAAAGACAGTCATTAAAAGTCTCCCAACCAAATAAATAAATAAATAAATAAATAAATAAATAAATCCCAGGGCCAGATAGTTTCAGCACAGAACTCTACCAGACCTTCAAAGAAGAGCTAATACCAATACTCTTTAAACTCTTCCACAAAATAGAAACAGAAAGAATACTGCCAAATTCATTCTATGAGGCCATAGTTAACCCTGATACCTAAACCACACAAAGATCCAATAAAGAAAGAGAACTTCAGACCAATTTCCCTCATGAACATAGATGCAAAAATACTTAATAAATTACTTGCAAACAGAATCTAAGACTACCTCAAAAGTATACATCATGACCAAGTAGGCTTCATCCCAGGAATGCAAGGGTGGTTCAACATACAAAAATCCATCAACATAATCTACCATATAAACAAGCTGAAAGAAAAAAACCACATGATCATCTCACTAGATTCAGAAAAGCATTTGACAAAATCCAACACTCCTTCATGCTAAAAGTCATGGAGATATCTGGTATGCAAGGATCATACCTAGAAATAATAAAGGCAATATAAAGCAAGCTGGTAGCTAGCATCAAATTAAAAGGAGAGAAACTTAAAGCATTTCCTCTAAACTTGGGGACAAGACAAAGATGCCCGTGTTCTGCCCGGTTCTCAAAACCCCAAAGACCACCCAGGAGCTAAATCCAATGTAAATACATGAGGGTAGTTTACTGAAGCTCAGAGCTTGGACTCTCAATACTCACTGACATATAGCAGTTCAAGTTGACAGCCCCCAGACCCAAAAATACAGAGTTTATATAGAGACTCAGGCAAAGAAGCAGGTTCTTTACCAATGATTGGATGACATTTGGGTAGCTAGTCATGTCCATTTCTGATTGGCTCGTTGTTACTGACTAACCAGCTGCTGTCAGCTTGACCATCAGAAAGTTTGTTTAGACTTTTTGTGTGCTTTCTCAGAATGAGCTGTCTGGTGATGACGAGGGAACACCCCTGAAATACAAGGTCAGGTACATTTTGTTGTTGTTCTGCAACTGGAGGCCAGCTCTGACTCAAACCTTTTTTCAAGATGGATTGAGTCAGGCTCCATATTTCCTCCTTTCTCTAGGTCATCGAGAGACCCAGTCATGGGCCTTTAAACATGTCAGTGGTCTACCTCTGACAAAAGTTCAAAGGATTATAAGAAGTAATCATGTAAGGGGCATAAAGTAAAACTAGGAGAAACAGAACCAAGGGCCTAAGTAGTGTATCAGTTGCCATTATAGAAATAGATATCCATTTGTAGCTTATGTAAGGGAGTTCCTTTTGACATAGCATTTCAGCCCATTAGGTGGGGCAATGAACAGTGTACTCTTTTCTGTAACTACTTTCAGCTGACATGAGGGCATTGTCATCGGGGCCCAGGAACGCTGAAATGCTAGTCAAAGGCTGGGCAATAGGGCAGTTATCAGAAGCATCTGATTAGTCTATTGATCTAGAAGGACAGAGAGTAATCATACCAGTTGAACTGGTTCACTTCAGCTTTCAGGAAGTCCAGGGCTCAGCAGTTTGTAGTCCATAGGTGATCTCAGGATAGTCTATCAGCAAGGTGAGAATCTGCTGAGACAAACATAGACTGGGAACAGAAGTTAAAATTGTTTACTAATTGGGGAAGGTAAGGAACCCCATGACCAAGGGAAAAATCTCATTTTAAGAACAGGCAGTTGTATTTATCTGGAATCATATTTGATCCTAGGCTGGTGGATCTAGCCTTTATGACTAGAGCTCAGAAGGATAAATTATAATATGATGAAGACTTGAGTTATGAAGTAACAGTTTTATGGTTGAGGGTCACCACAACATGAGGAATTATATTAAAGGGTTGCAGCATTAGGAACATTGATAACCACTGCTCTATCACATTGGCCTAGAGGCAAGTGTGTGGTGGCATTTTATTGATTAATGATTGACATAGGAGGGCCCAACCCACAGTGGGCAGTGCCATACAGGAACAGGTGGTCTTAGATTGCATAAGAAAGCAGACTGAACAAGCCATGGGGAGCAAACCAATAAGCAGCACTTTCCAGGATCTCTGTTTCAGTTCCTGCCTCCAGGTTTGTCTTTGTTCCTACCCTTCCTGTTTTGATGATGGACTGTCCTTGGGAGTTCCAAAGTAAAAATAAAATCTTTCCCCCCCCCCAAAAAAAAGAAAAACAACTTTGAATTATTAGCATGAAAAAATTTTAAATCAAAGGAGATTTAAAATCTTAAATTTGTGACTAATCATCTAGTGGTATGTTTTACCAGAGGTAGACCAACAAATTATTGGAACTTTAACACAGCAAGGGAAAAAAGAAGCAGCTGTTTTCTGAGTCTAGTAACAAGGTAGACAGAGAAGGAGTCTGAAGCCTTGTTTTCTGTTTTTAAACTGTTAATTTTTTTACTATTATAGTCTTTAGACTCATCAGGGATCTGAGAACAATAAATATAAGCAAGATCGATCAGTTTTTGAATATATAAAAAGTGAGAATCTTTACTGTGGCAGCCATCGCATTGTTCCTCTGTCTCTGTGGGGCATCCATCTTTGGTCACCAGTACCAAGATATGAGAGACTTTCTGTGAAGTAGGAATTATGAAGGACTGCTTACCTTGTCTTGGCAAAGTTCAGCAGTCGAGTTCTTCAAATGTGTTCAGTACATTTAGCTTGGACAGCATGCTGTCTATTGAGGCAAAGGGCAGTCTAGCTCAGTGGCCAGCTTTGTCATACTTAAAGCAAGTCTCAGGGGGAGTTCTTCTGTGCCAATTGTCTTCTTTGGAGGAAACTAGGAATGCTGTCAGAAGCTGACATGTCTATACATAAAAAGCTTTTTGTATTAAGTATTTAAATGTCATGTTCTGCACATCTCTGAGGTGTCTGAGGACCATCATATATATCTAAGATGGATTTTGTTTTTAGTTAGTTAGTTGCTGCTTGACTGTAAAAGCCTGTATAAAGCTTAATCTCGTAATTAACTGCATAACTTCTTATCATAACTGAAAATAAGGTGACTATCAGCTTGCAAAACATGAGATTTATTGGTTTCTTAATCTAAAAGGAAGCTGCAGTAATGAACAGAGCCCACTGAAACCAAGAAGCTCCATAATTGTAACAAAACTATAACTTTTATTGACTATCAATGTGCAAACCCACATCTATAACATATCTTTATTTTTGTCATCTTTTAACCTTTTTCTAACCTTAGTAACTTGCATTTACTAAACCTTAACATCTTTTTATATTTGTAGATATCGTCTTAGAAGCTTTTCTTTATAACTCACTTTTATATCTTAAGACCCTCATAACTTGCTTAAGCTTTTTACCCTTTCTTTCTGGTGGGGAACCTAATGACCTATGACTTTTATGTCTCTTTTTATTTTTTTTCCAGTTCCTGGTTTTTTTTTTTTGCTTTTTATTTCTGTCTTTCTTTTAATAATTAACTATTCAAGTGTCCTCAGACATCAGACATTTTGAATAAATTTTATATTCCCAATTATAAAGCATAATTAAACCTAAACCATGTTTTCTCTGATATATATATGTATATATACATATATACATATATATATATGGATGTATAGATAGATAGATAGATAGATAGATAGATAGATAGATATTTTTTTCATGGCCAAACCTTTATTTGTATCAACATCCTCCACAAACTTTTTTTGGATCTTTGTTGCATTTTTCAACAGCAAAACGGGTAGGATTCAACTTTATAGCATTTATCCTTGTGGGACCCTTTTTATCTTTCCTGATGGTAACAAACCTCCCTTGGCCTGTCTAGTTTTCATTTCTGCCTCTGGAGAGGAGGGATGACCCCATAACTCGCCTAGCTCAAGGCAGCTTTTACCTTAGGGAGCCTTTCCTGGTTCCCCCCCCCATTTTCTTTTTCCATCATTCTGCAATGATGTTCCAGCTGACAACTGGAATTTCAGAGGAGCCCTGGGGGAGAGGAGGACCTTGTCCCCTCATAATGATTTTGATAAGGGTAGATGGGCGAAACCCCATTTCTTCCCCCATCTTGGCCCGGGCACAAACAGAGAGAAGAGAGACCAATCTCAGTATGGCACAAGAGGAAAGGCAACCAAGGTGTAAAGCTTTTCCCATCAGACATGCGTGCGCATTCAGCTCCCATGTAAACTCACTCTTTTGTGTGGATTCAGATAAAGACATAGACAAAAACATATAAACAAGAAGACAATCATAAAACCGTCACACAACAATTGGCCAGGCAGAACCTGAACAAGCCTGGAATATCAGCCCAAATAGTTCTGAGACCAAAATAAGGAAATAGTCACACAGATTACACAATATACAGCACAACAGTGAGACAGTGCCAAGCTTGATCCAAAAACCAGCTAGGCAAGACTAGTTCCCGTTCCCCCATTGCCACTGGGGATGTGGGCAAGAAGGGAGGCACCTCTTCCTCCTTCTTCCTCAGACAGAGCTGGAATGTTCTCCAGCTCTCACGACTAGCAGGATAACAGGTACATTTGCCCTACTGCTCAGTAGTGCCTGCATTACCTGACACACAGAAAACAGAAACTGTGTACGTTATCTGACATGTACAAACTCAGAACATGCACTATATGCATTCCAATATGTATTATCTGACACGCACAAACCAGAATATTTCTGAACTCGGGCAAACCAAGAAGAAAACCGAAGGTAAGGCAACAGAAGCCAAACCATAGAACATAAACAAAAACAAACGGTCTCACAAACAATAGATCAGTCCAGATAGACTTTCATGCAGATCCTGAAAACAAGCCAAACTTGAACTTTCCATAAAACAAAAACAGAGACAAGTAGTCTCAAAGACAATATGGACAGAGAGTTAGACTAGACAAAAAAAATGAGCTCATATCACCATCTCGGGATCTTTCCTGGTGATTCAGGGTCCCCAAGATCTTGGTGGGACCTCCAAATGTAAAGGTCAATACCAGTCTACTGAAAATTCAGGAATGGCGCCCTGGTTTTCACAAGTCCATAGACAGACATATATACAGAGACAGACATACATAGAGACACAGTAGCTTACCACTGGTTTGAACCCCTGGGCAGGAGTCCTGGTAACCTTTGGATCCCAGACAATTCCCCAAATGTTTTACCCAGTTCTTGAGACTCCAAAGACCACCAAGGGGCCAAATCCAATATAAATACATGAGGGTTGTTTATTCAAGCTCAGAGCTTGGACTCTCAATACCCACTGACATAGAAGTTGGAATAGAGAGCCCCCAGACCCAAAAGTACAGAGATTATATAGAGACTCAGACAAAGAAGCAGGTTCTTTACCATATGACTGGATGACATTTGGGTAGCTAGTCATGTCCATTTCTGATTGGCTCGTTGCTACCGACTAACCAGCTGTGGTCAGTTTGACCACCAGAAAGTTTGTTTAGACTTTTTGGTTGCTTTCTCAGAGTGAGCTCTCTGGAACATCCCTGGAATACAAGGTCGGGTACATTTTGTTGTTCTGGAACTAGAGGTCAGCTCTGAGTCAAGCTTAATATAAAATTAAATCTTTTTTTCAAGATGGATTCAGTAAGGCTCCACACACACTCTCCCTGTATCTCTTCAACATAGTACTTGAAGTTCTAGCTAGAATAATAAGACAACTAAAGGAGATCAAGGGGATACAAATTGGAAAGGAAGAAGTACAATTATCTCTATTTGCATATGATATGATAGTATACATAAGTGACCTCAAAAATTCCACCAGAGAACTCCTACAACTGATAAACACCTTCAGCAAGGTGGCTGGATACAAAATCAATTCAAAAAAATGGAAGTACTTCTTTATACAAAAGATAAATGGGCTAAGAAAGAAATTAGGGAAACAACACCCTTCACAATAGCTACAAAAATATAAAATACCTGGGGGTAACTCTAACCAAGCAAGTGAAAGACCTGTACGACAAGAACTTCAAGTCCTTAAAGAAAGAAATTGAAGAAGACATCAGAAGATGAAAAGATCTTCCATGCTCATGGAAAGGTAGGATCAATATAACAGAAATGGCCATCCTACCAAAAGCAATATACATATTCAATACAATTCCTATCAAAATACCAACACGATTTTTTACAAACCTTGAAAGAACAATTCTCAATTTCATATGGAATAACAAAAAACTCAGAATAGCTAAATCAATCCTGTACAATAATAAAACATCTGGAGATATCACCATCCTTGATTTCAAGCTCTGCTACAGAACAATAGTAATAAAAACAGCATGGTACTGGTATAGAAACAGACCAGTTGATCAATGGCATCGAATTGAAGATCCAGAAATAAACTCACCTATGGGCACTTAATTTTGGACAAAGAAGCCAAAACCGTACAGTCCAAAAAGGACAGCATCTTCAACAAATGGTGGTCTAACTGGATGTCGTGTCAACATGTAAAAGAATGCAAATAGATCCATGCTTATCACCCTGCACAAAACTTAAGTCAAAGTGGATCAAAGACCTTAACATAAAACCCTACACACTAAATCCAATAGAAGAGAAAGTGAGGAAAAGTCTCAAACTCATTGGCACAGGTGACAATTTCCTGAACAGAACACCAATAGCTCAGGACCTGAGATTAACAATCAATAAATGGGACCTCATGAAACTGGAAAGCTTCTGTAAGTCAAAGAAAACTGTCATTAGAACAAAACTTCAACCAACAAATTGGGAAAAGATCTTTATCAACCCCACACCCAACAGAGGGCTAATATCCACAATTTATAAAGAACTCAAGATAATTAAGCACCAAGAAACCAAACAATCCAATCAAAAAAATGGGGAACAGAGCTAAACTGAGAATTCACAAGGAGGAATCTCTAATGGCAGTGAGACATTTGAAGAAATGCTCAGCATCTTTAATCATCAGAGAAATGCAACTCAAGATGACTCTGAGATTCCATCTCACATTTGTCAGAATGGCTAAGATCAAAAACTCAAATGACAGCACATGATGGCAAAGTTGTGGAGAAAGGGGAACACTCCTGCATTGCTGGTGGGAGTGCAAACTTGTACAACCACTATGGAAATAAGTATGACAATATCTTAGAAAACTTGGAATAGCTCTACCTCAAGACCCAGCCATACCACTCCTGGGTATACAACCAAAGGATTCCTCACCAAACCACAAGGACATCTCCTCAACTATGTTCATAGCAGCTTTATTTGTAGTAGCTAGAAGCTGGAAATAACCCAGATGTCCCTCAACCGAAGAATGGGTAAAAAAATTGTGGTACATCTACACAATGGAATACTACTCAGCCATCAGAAACAACAAAATCATGCAATTTGCAGCCAAATGGATGGAAGTAGAGAAGCTCATCCTGAGTGAGCTAACCCACACTCAGAAAAATGCACATGGCATCTATTCACTTATAACTGGATTTTAGCCATGTAATACAGGATAACTATCTTACAACCAATACACCAAAAGGAACAAGAACATAGACCTTGTTACCTGTTAATGGGAAACTTTGCCCTAAGAGTTGCCATATAGGCCCCCCGAGCAAGAAGAAGCTCTTAACACTCATATGACTGTTGAACTCAGAGGGGCTGATATGTATGGGCAACCCATTCCAGAGGAGTAGTATAGGTGGGAGAGGTGGAAGAGGATGGGAGGGTGGGACCAGGAGGGGTGAAGAGAAGACTGATGGAGATGTAAGTTGAAGTAATAAATAAATAAACAAACAAACAAACAAGGAAATGCATAGCATTAATCAGACTTTCAGATCATATTTTAATCAGAACATATTACAGAAACAGACTACAGAGTCAGAACTCTGAATGTCCTTGTTCAAAAGGGTTTTTTTTTTTTTCTAGCTGACTTGCAGCCTACAGAAGAAGAACAAATAATGGCAATGCTTTCTATTTAATTTGGCATAAATTCATAAAACAAATTGCCCAGATAACTGGACATGTCTTCAATAGTATACTACATTTTCCATAGATATAAACCAGACTTATAACTTAGAAGTGCAGCAATAAATGAACACTGCTTGTAACAGATTTGGGCCAAGTCTTATGTCAAAGTGAAATTTAAAAAAAAAAATGAGACAGACTACTTTGAGTAATGAAATCTGTCAGCTCAGCTAACTTCTTTTAAAGTGTTGATGAGAAACTTTAAGGTCTGCAAAAAATGTTAATTATTTTTAGTAATACAAAGCTATGTAAGTTATTATATGTAACTACTTTACATATAATAGTTTCCTTAAAAATAAACTTACCCTAAATCTTTTTTTCAGGTTTTTTTTTCTACTATTCATTTTTCTCCTTTGTAGAATTTCAAGCCCATTTGCACATGGAAACTACTATCTTCAAATTAAATTTCCATTTCCTGATAAGAAAATTCTCCACCCCAACTAATGTTGGAGTTGGCAATTATGCTTTTCTAGACTAGATTGTCTGGTCACCATTTGTTTAATCCTTGCTCCAAAAAGAAAAAAAGTAGAGGTTGATATGATCTATGTTGGGAAACACAGAGTGGTTTCAGGCACATCTGGTCATCCTACGATAACAAGATAAATCTAGTTATTATAAACAAAGCTTAAATCTAAAATCATCCTTATTAATTTTTTACAGTTTGTGGTCAAGAAAATGGCAAAAAAAAAGTATTGGTAATAACATGAGGAAAGGCAGAATTTCTATCTGCAAAAATGTTCCAGTTTATATACTTCTCAAAGCTATTAGCCAAAGGCACCATTCCAAGAATAAGGAAATAAGATGTATAAACTATGTGATCAACTAACATTAGTAACACACTTCCACTACTTGTTTTTAAAAAGAGAAATCATTAAATTTAGAGTAATAAATCACTTTTCAAAAGTCTCACGATGTACTTAAAATTATTTTACTCCACATTGCTAATACACTGAAGAAATTTACTACCTTCCCTATACTACCTCCTTATTGGAGTAATAGAAATAAAGTTCATAATTTGGTCAAACTAGAAACAAAGTTTTGACTCAGCTTTTCTTCCTTACCTTCAAACACAAATAATGACTGCAGTTTGATAGCTCTTCTATCTTAAAGCTAATTCAGTTTCTACCTACTTTTCTCTCAGCATGTTAAGCAGACCAGTTTTGGACAACAGAACTGTACTGGCTGGTTTTGTGTCAACTTCACACCAGCTAAAGCCATCAGAAGAAGTAGCCTTAGTTGAGTAAACGCCTCCATGAGATCCAGCTGGTAGGCATTTTCTCAATTAATGACCAATACGGGAGAACAGCCCATTGTGGGTGGAGCCATCACTGGACTGGAGGTCCTGGGTTCTATAAGCAGGCTGAGCAAGTCAGGGAAAGCAGCCCAGTAAGCAGCACTCCTCCATGGCCTCTGTATTAGCTCCTGTCTCCAGGATCCTGCTCTGAGTTCTGACCCTGACTTCCTTTAGTGATCAGGAACAGTCACAGGTAAAAGCAAAGTCAATGCTGGATGGTTGGAGTTTGATTTTGCTTTTGCCTGTGACTGTGCCTTGACTTTTCCTTCTTGAAGTAAAAAACTACTTGGTTTATTTTTTATTTTACTGGAGCCCACAATTTAGAAAGTTTGAATTTTAAAAGATCTCAGATTTTGTAAGAAATTGGCTATTTTAAAAGGACTGAAATTCTAATGTTTGAATTTGTAAAGACTGTTGGACTTTTAAAGGTGTTTATGTTTCTAATGTCAGATCTTGGGGATGAATAAAAAAGGAAGGGTTATAGCTTAATAGTGATGTTTGTGTGTCATGTTCACAAGGGGTCAGTTGTACTGACTGGTTTTGTGTCAACTTAACAGAAGCTAGAGCTACAGAGCACAAAGAGCATCAGTTGAGGAAATTTCACTGATCCAGCTGTAAGGCATTCTCTGTATCAGTCATCAAGGGAGGAGGGCTCAGTCCATTGTGGGTGGTACCATTCCTGCACTGGTAATTCTGGGTTCTGTGGCCCACACCTTAAATCCCAGAATTTGGGAGGCAGAAGCAGGCAGATCTCTGTAAGTTCAAGGCCAGCCTGCTCTACAGAGTGAGTTCCAGGACAGCCAGGGCTGTTACACAGAGAAACTCTGTCTCAAAAAACCTGAGAGAGAGAGAGAGAGAGAGAGAGAGAGAGAGAGAGAAGGAAAGATAGCAAGCAAGCAGGCTGTTCTTGCAAGCACTTAGGAAAGCAGGCTGTATACCTTGCCTGGGCACCACAGTAAAGCTGGCCCTGCTGGCATGGGCATGAGTGACCCAGCCCCATGGCCATGAGAATGGAAAAGCTGGCTGTGCCCCATGCTGGCTGGGGCATTGGGCATTTTATGTGCTAGCCAAGGCAGTGCTGAAGAGCTTGATTTGGTAGGGTAGATGCCAGACAACTGGCAGCTGACCAGCTCAGCTACCACCCAGGCCCAGATCCAGGGCTTTTGAGTTGGCCCACCCCAATATCTACCTCATCTATGAACTGCTGGAGTGTATGAAGGGCCAATCCTGCACATCCAAAGCTGCAGTATCTCTATGACACAGGGAACAACAGGATATCCAAGGAGTTCTGGTGAGGATCCAATACTGTGTAGCAGAAGCCAGAGGCCTTGAACCAGACCAATGACTCATTGCAATAAACATCTGCAAGTAAAGAACTGTTGACAAAGGGTATACTGTGGGACACACTACAGCTTCCCCAATGAGATTTTTCTTTCTTTTGCAGTGGCAGTTGCAAGGGCAGAGGGAGGTTACAAAGAGATGGGGAGATGAGTGGCACTGCAGTGAAATTCACAAAGAACCAATAGTTAATTTTTTTTTAAAGCAGGCTAAGCAAGCTATGGGAAGCAAGCCAGTACGCAGTACTCCTCCATGGCCTCCGCATCAGCACCCGCCTCCAGGATCCTGTCCTGACAACAATGTGTAAGTATAAGGTGAATAAATCCTTTCCTCCTCAACTTGCTTTTTGGTCATGAAGTTTTGTTCCAGCCATAGAAACCCTAAGGCAAAGGACCAATTTTGACAAATTGTTAAAGTACATTAGCTATATGTTTACAGTGGACTCAGGAGCAAACACAACAGACTCAATTTAACTAGCATAGTTTTTATCTTTATAATTGCTTCTGTGTTGTATTTCTGTAGATTTCTGTAGATTTGTTTTTAATTTGTTACCTTTGGCTTTATAATTCAGAATCAGATATAACTGAAAGGTTTCATTTCCTTTATAGTTTATCTATGAAATTACATATCAACTGCTTAATGTTTTTCAACAAGGAAAAACATGGATATGCTACATTTTCATTTATTTTTAGCTTTTAGAATATCTCACCAGCTTTCTCTTTCTCGGTGCAATTTGCTATGCTTCTGTTTTTCATGTATGGTGGTTTGAGTAGAAGTAACCATTATAAATTTGTGTAGTGAAGGCTTGGTTCCCAGCTAATAATGTATCATATGAGGTTCTAGATATTTTTGGAGACTGCCTTGAGAACGTGGGACACTGCAAGTGAAGCATATCATTTTGGGCTATATTTTATAGGGCTTTTTTTTTCTACTTCCTACCCACCATGAGGTGAGTAGCTTGTCACACATTCAAAAAGCCTCACTAAAGCCCAAGAATTATCATGGCCATGTACTATGGACTCAAAGCTCTGAAACCATGAACCAAAATAAACACTTCCTTCCTTACACTGCTCAATTCAGGCATTTTGTCACAGTAATATAAAAATAACTATTACACAATAGGAATTAATAGTTCTTATTTATCCACAAAATAAACTTTTTAAAGGGAAAAATGTAAAATGTTTAAGTTAATGAAGTATGCTCAATACTTTTTCTAACTGCATATTTCCCTTAGTCACATATCTAACTTAATACATTTCCCATTAACTTAAGGTACCCCTCAGAATTCAGAAGTTCCCTATTGTAAAGTGAACTGTCTTCATTCTTACATTGATATTAAGTTTCAGAATTGCAGGTTTTAGGAATGGAGGCTATTCTGATTCTAATTTAGATAATATTTACTATTCTATGATTTTTTTCATCATTTTATCTTCAATATTAACTATCATGTATACATTTTTCAACATTTACTCTTTGAAATTAAATTTTCATTCAATCTCTTTAATTTTAAAATGAAAACTTTATTCAGATAAAATAAACATGTCATTATGAAACTTAAATTTGTCTTTTCTGGGTACTGTACAAAATGCAATAAAACATAAGTCACATTGAACAAGACATCTACAGTTCCCTTCCAGTTAGTCACAGCAAGAGAAAAATAAGAACAGAAATAAAATGCAAGAAAAGTTAAAAATAAATGCAGTAAGGCCATAACTATACATATGGTTTACACACAAAAGTTTTGAGTCAAAATAATCAGACTTATTTAAATTCCACAACCTTTTCTTGAAGCTCTTCAGTAAAAAACTGGACATCAAGATGAAATCCATTTCTCTCCTCAAAGCTACCACATGTAGATTTTAGCATGTCATAAACACACCACCTAAAGTATTTCTGAATATTCCAAGTTTTTTTTCCTTGAAATAGCATTAATGAAGGGAAACTAACTATACAGGAAAAGGGATGCTCTGAAGGGAAAGAAAATGGGGCAGTAAGAAAGGGTAATAGTGAACAACTTAATTTCTCATTTAGGCTTAGTAATTTTTTATATATGACATCATGTGATATGATCAGAGACTAGTTGGGGGAAAAGGTGAAATAGCTGAAGGAAAACAGAGGAGCCCATATGAGCGATACACAAGTATGAAACTGTCATAATGAAATCCACTATTTTGTATATTAACTTGAGTTGAGTAAAGTATGTTCCCAAATCATTTAATAACAAGCTCAAAAATATTTTAAGTAGTCAAATACCAGGCTTGTGAAAACATTCAGTTCTGAAAGTCTAATTTTGAAGTTAAGCAAAGCAGTTTTCCTCATTCCCATAAGTTCTCAGCTAACAGCAACAAAAAAACAAATTGATGTTTACAAAAACTGAAGCCTGATTAGAAGGGAGAGGTTTAGCCTGATAGGCAAACAAGCATTCTGCTACTGAGCTACACACCCAACTCTAATTCTGACATGAGGCTGCAGGCATTGATGAAGTTTGGAAATAATTTCTCCTCCAAACTAAGGCAGTACTGTAAAGTACTACAGATTTCTCAGGGGCTTTTGTTTCTTGTTTTCCTTAAGTACTTCATCCAATGGCACCACATTGTGATTTTTTTTGGTGTCTGGAATCTAGGCATATCACACAGATGGGCTTTTTTCTACCTCAAGAAGAGCTTCAGCGATTTCTCATATTTAAAGCATAGCTTTGCTAATTTTATAGACTGTGGCAAATCTCGCGAATTATATGGACCATGTTGGCCAACTGCAAATGGGGGCGAAAACTGCGACTTAGAAATTTTCTTCGGCATTGTGGGCAACTGAAGACCTGTGGTGTAGGATGAGGCTGAGAACGTAGGCCCTGTGGTGTAAGATGAGGCTGAGAATGTAAGCCCTGTAGTGTAGGATGAGGCTGAGAACGTAAGCCCCGTGGTGTAGGATGAGGCTGAGAACGTAAGCCCCGTGCTGTAGGATGAGGCTGAGAACCTAAGCCCCGTGGTGTAGGATGAGGAGGAGAATGTAAGCCCTGTGGTGTAGGAGGAGGCTGAGAATGTAAGTCCTGTAGTGTAGGAGGAGTTGGAGAACGTAAGCTTAAGACCTGTCGTATAGGATGAGGTGGAGAACATAAGCCCTGTGGTGTAGGACGAAAAGGAGAATGTACTCCAGTGTCTGGAGAGAGCTGCTGACTCACATCTGGATGTGGGGGATCACTGCAGAAGAGGTGACGGTGGAGGTGACCATGGCAGTGACGGCCGTAATGATGGTACTGGTGGCCATTGCGGCGGTTTTCGTTCCTCCTTTCTGGAAAAACTCTAATTCTCAGGTCATGTACCAATCCTTGTAAACTGCCCCAGTCTTCTTGCTCGTCATCCCACAGAAAGTTTATATTGATCTGACGCCTTCTATGGCTATCACCAACGCAGCGACCAGCATGTGCTCGGTGCTGAAGCAGTTCATGTTCTGTGTACCTATGATGCAAAGCCTGTCTAATGAAATGGTCCCTTGAAGCAAGCTGTCCACGGTCTGGCTCATCTTCCTTTCCCTACAGCTGGGTCACACAATCTTGGCAGAAGTTGTGCCCACAGCCGATGGACACAGGGTCTCTAAAGTAATCCAGACAGATGGCGCACATTGCTTCTTCCCGAAGTGACTGCATGGGACTGGAAGGACCTGTACGGGCAGCCATCTTTGAGCACATAGGTTTCTCAAAAACAAAGGCCAAGGCCCTAGCTGCTCTGCTAAGAAGCACAAAGCAAGAAACCTCAAGCCTATCCCACCCAAGAGCATAAAGGCGGTAGGCCTCACTGCCCAGCCAAGGGGTGTAAACAGGGTAGGTCTCACTGCCCGGCCAAGGGGCGCAAGCACGGTAGGCCTTACCAGCCGAGAGGCAAAAACGCAGTAGGCCTCGCTGCCCAGCCGAGGGGCGCAAATGCAGTAGGCCTCGCTGCCTGGCAGAGGGGTGTAAACAGGGTAGGTCTCGCTGCCCGGCCAAGGGGCCCAAACGCGGTAGGCCTCACCAGCCGAGGGGCAAAAACGCAGTAGGCCTCGCTGCCCAGCTGAGGGGCGCAAATGCAGTAGGCCTTGCTACCTGGCTGAGGGGTGTAAACAGGGTAGGCCTCGCTGCCCAGCTGAGGGGCGCAAATGCAATAGGCCTCGCTGCCTGGCCGAGGGGTGTAAACACAGTAGGCCTCGCTGCCCGGCCAAGGGGCGCAAATGCGGTAGGCCTCACCAGCCAAGGGGCGAAAACGCGGAAGGCCTCACTGCCCAGCTGAGGGGCACAAATGCAGTAGGCCTTGCTGCCTGGCAGAGGGGTGCAAACACAGTAGGCCTCGCTGCCTGGCCCAGGGGTGCAAACGCGGTAGGCCTCGCTGCCCAGCTGAGGGGCACAAACTTGGTAGGTCTCTGCCCAGCCAAGAGCGCTACGACTAAGGCCCAGTGCTTAGCTGAAGGGCGCTAAGGACTAAGGGCTTGCCTCATGAAGGCGGCAGGCTGCACAATGGTAGTAGGCCTCAGGCTGCACAAAAGTAGTAGGCCTTGCCACCTGCTGAGAAACGCGCGACTCAAGTAGTTCTTGCACACTAGCTACAATCCGATGCCACCACCCTCGGATCCACTCCGGCACGCAGACCAACTCACAGCAGCCCTTCCTCCGAAGCCGAAACCGAGGCTCAGAACCAAGCAACTGGCTGGGGCCTGGGAGATCCAACAGGTTAGACATCCACCTGCCCTCGGGGGTCCTTGTTTACCAGAGGGCAGGAGCCCGACGAACTAGCTGCAACCAGCAGCCACAGCTCCAGCGTCTGCCACTCACGCGTCTGCTCCTATGCAATAAAAAGCAACTGGAAATGACGTCGGCACGCTTTATTACATGCTCCTCCCTCAGGAAGTGACACTCTAAGCCACTGGCGGACCTCCATCTTGATGGTATTCGAGGAAGGGATTATACGTGGTGGAAAAGACTAGTGAAAGCTGCTGGGTGGTAGAGCACACCTGTAGACTCAATACAACAGAGGTGAATAGTCAGGAGTTCAAGACCATCTTCAGCCATATAACAACTTTGAAACTCATCTTGGCCGTAAGATGCATCTATAAATAAATAGACAGACAGATAAAAACAAACTGGTGGACCTTATCTAAAAATAAGGAGGACTCATGTTTCAAAAGCTCTGTTTTCTTTTTCTTCTTTTTTTTTTTTTTTTTTTTGCTTTTTGCTTTTTGTTGGGGAGGATTTTTTGGGGGGTGTTTGGTGTTTTTTTGTTGTTGTTTTTTTTTTTGGTTTCACCTTTGGTTTGGGGTTTTTTGTTTCTACTACACAATTAGCACCTCAATTGTTTAACAAAATACTGCCTCTCCTTATCACTGAATGCTGTTCCCATCAAAATTCTTATTACAGCTCTAATTCCATATCAAGAAGTGTCAAGACCTAATTTTCTATTCTCTTGCGTCACATAAGAAGGTTGTTACAAAGTTGATTAACATAATCAAGTAATACTGGAAAGAGTGTTCTGCCCTGGGAATATGAAGCTGCAGTGAGGAGATATTTTGACACTACCTGCATTATAAAAGTTAAAATGATTAATAAGTATGGTACTGGTCTACCAAGAATACTGAAATCCTTCATGGTTATTAAGAGACATATCAAGCATGTGACAATAGATGTAGATTATCTGTTATAAAGGATTTGCTTTTAACGTTTTTAGAAATTTAATCTGTTTCTGGATTTTGTTCTGTTATTGTTTTCAATTTTGCAAAACATTCAGCATTGGGATTTCTATGCTTATGTCAGTATTTTAAAATAACCAGTCTTAAAACAATAAAAACTATGAAAACCTAGATATTCCAAATGTTTTACATTGTTTATAATTTACAATTAAAACACGCTCTTGTTTTCTCATGCCACCTTATATAATTGTGCAGATTTTCAATGTTATAACACACATAACACAAAATCACAAATAACAAGTATCACCTAAGGAAAGATAACAGCCATACTAACTTATAGGCTAGATAACAGAGACAAATAGTAACTGAAGCTAAAGAAAGGTAAACAAAAATAAAAGTATTTTTGAAAGAAAGGATAAAAACAACCATAGATGAAGTTAAGAAAAAACAAAATACAAGATTCTGAAACACTCACTGACAATCCCAGCTAGTCATAACAAGAGAGTTGAACCTCTACAAGAAAAGAAACAGACACATAATTGCACCACGGCTAAGCCCTTCCTCTGCAGAAAATTGAGGTTTACCTACTATGGAGTGTGAATCAGAGAGGCATATAGAAACATAGGAAACATGGGAGAATTCTCTTATGGGATACACATTGATCCATGAGAATTCTATAACATTTTAATGCCAGCAACCAGTCTTAGACCCTTCCAGAAGAAAATGAATTTATTTTTTCTCTAGAAAATCTAAAAAGGTCAATGAAAAATATCTGAGTAGAAAAATAATACAAAACATAGTCAGGAGTTAACTGCTAGGTTACCCAACAAGGCAACAAGGCAGGAATCATGTTCAATCCCATATGTTAGATAATTTATGACTCATTTCTGTTGAGGGAAAGTCTAATATTGTTTCTGATACATTGAATCCAATGCTCAGATCTGGTTACCGCCCCTTCTGAGGCATTCTCTTGATTGGTTAATAAAAGTTGCTTATAGCAAATTTTCTAGACAGAAAGTATAGGAAGACGGGACTTCCTCAGATCAGCACAGGAACTCTGGGCACACAGAGACACTTTTTCTTTTCCGCTGGGAGACACAGAAGGAGACAGACGACTGGTGAATTTCTGGAAGGTACTCGCAGGAACATGGTGGTTTGAGATTATGTGATCCGATCCAGGTTAACTTAGAGTAGCTAATTGAGAGTCTGCCCAGCTAAGGGCTAAGTGATAAAATATTAAAAGGTCTTGGTGTGTTTAATTATTGGGGAAAAGACTGTGACGGCTTATAGGCCCTCAGTCCAAGCAGTCCCGGGCTGCTGGATTCCCAGACTCCCCTTGAGCCCAGGCGAATCTCCCGCCAAGCCGCTGGTAATTCTACCGGCCTAATATAACAACTTATATTAATTAACAGAGTTTAGGTTATAGGTGGTGTAGGCCACCTTTGTTCCTGGGGTTCTTTCTCCAGAATAAGTTAGGCAGCCAGTTAAGGCACTCAGGACAGGCTGACTGCTCCTCTGCCAAGCCACCGGCTACTCTTCCAGCCTAATATTACAGTTTATACTTACAAATAACTGCACTAATTAATTAATTTACAGTTTTCACATTTCTCACATTTTTATGGCAGTCAAAATTCCTTAGGTGTTTGAAACTTCAAACATAAAGCAGAATTTCTTTAAAAGAAGAGAAATAAATTTGTATATAATAGTAATATTAGGGGGGAACTCAATTATCTAGTGTGTATATGTGGTTATGTTTAACTTCTAGCCCATAGATATAGATTTTATTAAATAAAACTATCTTACTAAAAAAGACACAGAAGTTAGATAGACAGCCTATCAGTATAAACACATACTGCACAAGCAGAGGATCGGAGTGGTTCCCAGCACCTATATCAGACAGCTCACAATCACCTGTAAATCCAGTCTTGGAGGATCTGACACCCTCGTCTTGACCTCAACAGTCACTTGTACTCACATGCACATACCCACAAAGAAACAAACACATATAATTTTTTAAATAATGGTTAATCTTTGAAAAAAAAACAAACAAACAAATGAGCAAGCAAGAAATGAAAGTATCTACCAATTAGAAATGTGATAGAAAAAAAATGAAAATAAAAATTGGACAATGATTCATACACAATTACAATAAAAGATACAGGAAATTAAACACACAAAAATATGGTCACCAGTACAAGAACAGACAGAATAATTGTAAAACAAAAATTTCAGAAATAGAAGGGATCCAAGATGGCAGCGGCCCACATGGACACATTTTGAACTTGGGGAAAACAGCCATAAAAGCACAGAGTTGTAAGACGCTGTGCAAAAATCTGAGTAACTAGACCCACCAGGGTTTCACCCAGCTCCCAAGGGACCATTGAAAGTCCCTGGGCAAGGCTTGATTACAAGTCCCCACTTTCACAGACACAGGATTCGGGAATCTGGAACCCTCATCAGGAGAGATCAACTCTAATACGCAACAGGCAGATTCGGACGCCGCACAGGATCACTCACCAACCTACTGGGCCCCACACATCCCACAAAGGAATTCCAGCTATTTAGCAAAAGGTTGCAAACCCGTGGGAGTCTTAGAAGAGCATGGCAAGCAACATGTGTGGCGGCACTAGTGTAGGCGGGGGCACGCCCAGCGGCAGCACGTGTGGCTGCGGGGTGGCAGCCCACTGCGAAGATGCGCAGAGGCTGAGGGTTCCAAGACATGGAGGCCAGCAGCCAGAGGGCCCACAGCTATATTCTGGAAAGCCCAGGCATATCAGGCATGTAGTCGGGCCCTCTCAGACTCCTTGGGGATCTCCAGAGTCCACAGAATCTGTGCCTGGGCACACAAGACCATACCACCAGAGCCACTATAGGCTGAACACTCAGTGTGCAACATAGAGAGGTCTGACTTGGGAGCAGTGAAACAATCCCGAGCCATTGCTCATTACCTGGGTGTAGGCTGCACCAGGTCACAGTGCTTCTGGCTATTAGATGCACAGTGATATTGAGATCAGCTTTTAAGCAGCAACAGATCGCCAAGAAATTCAACTGTTACACCAAAGCGCCCACTATGGATCCAAGCCCAGAAGACAACAGGAGCAGACAGCTAAGAATATCCAAATGGCCAAAGGTCCAAGAAAAAAACAGAAATCAGGGAAATATGACTCCAACAACACAAAACTATCCTACTTCATCCAATCCTGATGACCTCACCACAGCAGAAACACATGAAAACGATTACAATTCTACATTATGGAAAGTGGTAGAGTCCCTTCAAGAAGAACTTAAATCTACAAAGGAATTAAAAGAAGCAACAATTTCACGAGTGAAAGCAATGGATAATACCATTAGAGAGCTCCAAGGAAAGGTGGCTCAACGTGAACAGGAAAACGACAGGGCAATGAAAGATTTCCAGGCAAAGACAAGCAAATTGGAGCAGGAAATATACAAAATGAATAAAACCATTCAAGACATGAAAATGGAAATGGAAACAATAAAGAAAACACAGTCAGAGTTAAGAGTGGAAATGGAGAATCAAGGGAAAAGTACAGGAACTACGGATACGAGTATGAAAAATAGGATGCAAGAGATGGAAGACAGGATCTCAGGCATGGAAGATTCGATGGAAGAAATCAGTACAACATCCAAAGAAAATGAGAAATCTAAAAATCTCTCACCCACAACATCCAAGAAATCAAGGGCTCAATGAAAAGATGGAACCTAAGAATTATAGAAATAGAGGAAAGAGAAGACTCCCGACTCCAAGGTCCAGGAAATATCTTCAACAAAATCATAGAAGAAAACTTCACAAACATAAAGAAAGAGATGCCAATAAAAATCCAAGAGGCTTACAGAACACCAAACAGATTAGATCAGAAAAGAAACTCCTCTCGCCACACAATAATTGAAACTCCAAATTTACAGAACAAAGACAGAATATTAAAAGCTGTAAGAGAAAAAGGTCAAGTCGCATACAATGGCAGACTCTTCAGAATTACACCTGACTTCTCCTCAGAAACTTTAAAAGCTTGAAGGTCCTGGACAGATGTCCTACAAGCCCTAAGAGAACATAGGTTCCCAGCCAGACTATTATACCCAGCAAAACTCTCTATCAACATAGATGGAGAAAACAAGATATTCCATGACAAAATCAAATTTAAACAATATCTACCCACAAACCCAGCCCTACAGAAGATCCTAGAAGGAAAATTCCAACCCAGAGAAGATAACTACACCCAAGAAAACAGAGGAAATAGAAACCTGAACAGCAACTAAACAAAAAGAAACACAAGATGACCAGCTATACCAAAATAATGGGAAATAACAACCCCTGGTCACTAGTATCCATCAACATCAATGGACTCAACTTGCCAATAAAAAGACACAGACTTACAGACTGGATCTGTAAACAAGACCCATCTTTTTGCTGTATACAAGAAACACTTATCACTATTGAAGATAAACACTATCTCAGAGTAAAGGGCTGGGAAAAGATTTTCCAAGCAAATGAACCTAGGAAACAAGCTGGAGTAGCCACCCTAATATCAAACAAAATAGACTTCCAATTGAAGTTAATAAAAAAAAAATACAGAGAAGGGCATTACATACTCGTTAAAGTAAATATCCACCAAGAGGTCATCTCAATATTGAACATCTATGCCCCAAATACAAAAGCACCTATATTTATAAAAGAAATGCTTCAAAAACTTAAATCACACATCGATCCAAACACTTTAATAGTGGGAGACTTCAACACCCCACTCACAACTATGGACAGATCATCAAGACAGAAGCCAAACAGAGAAATAATGAGTCTAACAGAGATCATGAACAAAATGGACCTAACAGATATCTACAGAACGTTTCACCAAACACAAAAGAATACACTTTCTTCTCAGCACCTCATAGAACATTCTCCAAAATCGACCATATAGTTGGACACAAAGATAGCCTCAACAGATACAAGAAAATTGAAATAACACCTTGTATCTTATCAGACCACCATGGAATAAAGCTGGACTTCAATAGCAAAAGAATCAACAGAAAGTCTACACACACATGGAAATTGAATAACTCTTTACTAGAGGACCACTGGGTCAGGGAAGAAATAAAAAAGGAAATCAAAGACTTCTTAAAATCCAACAAAAATTAAGACACAGCATACCCAAACTTATGGGACACAATGAAAGCTGTGCTACAAGGAAAGTTCATAGCACTAAGTGCCTTCAAAAAGAAAATTGTGACAGCTCATATTAGCAAATTAGCAGCTAAACTGGGTGAATTGGAAAAAAAAGAAACAAACACTCCCAAGAGGAGAAGAAGGCAGGAGATCATCAAACTTAGGGCTGAAATCAACAACTTAGAAACAAAAAGAACTATACAAAGAATCAATGAAACCAAGAGTTGGTTCTTCGAGAAAATCAACAAAATAGACAAACCCTTAGCCAAATTAACTAAAAGACAGAGGGAGAAAACACAAATCAACAAAATCAGAATTGAAAAGGGAGAAATAACAACAGACATTGAGGAAATCCAGAGAATATTTGGATCCTACTTTAAAAGTTTATACTCCACCAAATTTGAAAACTTAAGGGAAATAGAAAATTTTCTTGATAGATTCCAACTACCGAACCTAAATCAAGATCAGATAAACAGATTAAACAGCCCTATAACCCCTAAGGAAATAGAAACAGTCATTAAAAATCTCCCAACCAAAAAAAATCCGGGGCCAGATGACCTTAGCACGGAATTCTACCAGACCTTCAAAGAAGAGCTAACACCAATACTTTTCAAACTCTTTTACAAAATAGAATCTGAAAGAACATTGCCAAACTCATTCTATGGGGCCACAGTCACCCTGATTCCTAAACCACACAAAGACCCAACAAAGAAAGAGAACTTCAGACCAATTCCCAATTCCCTCATGAACAGAGATGCAAAAATACTTAATACTAGCAAACCGAGTTCAAGAACACATCAAAAGTATCATACACCATGATCAAGTAGACTTCCTCCCAGGAATGCAGGGATGGTTCAACATACGAAAGTCTATCAACGTCATTCACCATATAAACAAGATGAAAGAAAAAAAACCACATGATAATCTCGCTAGGTGCAGAAAAAGCATTTGACAAAATCCAACACCCCTTCATGCTAAAAGTTCTGGAGAGAAGAGGCGTACAAGGACCGTACCTAGAAATAATAAAGGCAATATAGAGCAGGCAAGTGGCCAACATCAAATTAAATGGGGAGAAACTTGAAGCATTTCCTCTAAACCCAGATACAAGGCAAGGATATCCACTTTCACCATATCTCTTCAATATAGTACTTGAAGTTTTTGCTAGAGCAATAAAACAACTAAAGGAGATCAAGGGGATAAACATTGGAAACGAAGAAGTCAAATTATCCCTATTTGCAGATGATATGATAGTATGCATAAGCAACCCCAAAAATTCCACCAGAGAACTCTTACAGCTGATAAACACCTTCAGCAAAGTGGCTGGATACAAAATTAATTCAAAAAAATCAGAAGCCCTTCTTTATACAACAAACAAATGGGCTGAGAAAGAAATAAGGGAAACAACCCCCTTCACAATAGCCACAAACAACATAAAATACTTGGGGGTAACTCTAACCAAGCAAGTAAAGGACCTGTACAACAAGAACTTCAAGCCCTTGAAGAAAGAAATGGAAGAGGCCTTTAGAAGATGGAAAGATCTCCCATGCTCATGGATAGGTAGGATCAACATAATAAAAATGGTCATCCTACCAAAAGCAATATATAGATTCAATGCAATTCCTATCAAAATACCAACACAATTTTTTATAGACTTGGGAGGAGCTATTCTCGATTTCATATGGAACTTCAAAAAGCCCAGAGTAGCTAAATCAATCCTGTACAATAAAAAACATCTGGAGGTATCACCATCTCAGATTTCAAGCTGTACTACAGAGCAATAGTTGTAAAAACAGCATGGTATTGGTATAGAAACAGACCAGTAAATCAATGGAATAGAATTGAAGACCCAGAAATAGACCCATACACCTATGGCCACCTAATTTTTGACAAAGAAGCTAAAACGGCACAATGGAAGAAGGACAGCATCTTCAACAAATGGTGCTGGTCCAACTTGATGTCCACTTGTAACGGAATGAAATTAGACCCATACTTATCACCTTGTCCAAAACTTAAGTACAAGTGGATCAAAGACCTTAACGTAAGGCTGGTCACACTAAATATACTAGAAGAAAAAGTGGAAAAACCCTCGAACTCATTGGCACAGGTGACAACTTCCTGAACAGAACACCAACAGCTCAGGACCTGAGACCAACAATCAATAATGGGACCTCATGAAACTGAAAAGCTTCTGTAAGCAAAAGACACTATCATTCGAACAACATGGCAGCCTACAGACTGGGAGAAAATCTTCACCAACCCCACATCTGACAAAAGGCTAATATCCAAAATCTACAAAAAACTCAAGAAATTAAATGCCAAGAAACCAAATAATCCAATCAAAAAATGGGGGACAGAGCTAAATAGAGAATTCACAAAGGAGGAATCCCTAATGGCTGAGAGACACTTGAAAAAATGCTCAACATCCTTAATCATCAGAGAAATGCAACTCAAGACAACTCTGAGAGTCCATCTCACAGCTGTCAGGATGGCTAAGGTCAAAAGTTCAAATGACAGCACATGCTAGCCTGGCGAGGGTGTGGAGAAAGGGAACCCTCCTCCATTGCTGGTGAGAGTGCAGACTTGTGCAACCACTGGAGGTCAGTATGGCGATATCTTAGAAAACTTGGAATAGCTCTGCCTCAGGACCCAATCATACCACTTCTGGGTATACATCCAAATGCCTCTTTACGGAATCATAAGGAAGTTTCCTCAATTATGTTTACAGCAGCCTTATTTGTAATAGTTAGAAACTGGAAACAACCTAGATGTCCCTCACCTGAAGAATGGATTAAAAAACTGTGTTACATCTACACAATGGAATATTACTCAGCTATCAGAAACAATGAAATCATGCAATTTGCAGCCAAATGGATGGAACTAGAGAAGCTCATCCTGAGTGAGCTAACCCAGACTCAGAAGGATGCATATTGCACCTATTCACTTATAGTAGGATTTTAGCTATATAGTACAGGATATCTATACTACAACCAACGCTCCGAAGGGAACATGGACATAGACTTTTTATTTTTTATTTTTTTTTTGTTGTTTATTTTTTTGTTGTTTGTTGGTTGGTTTTTTAGTTTTCCCTCCCTAGCAATGAGACACTTTTCACTGGTAGTACTGCCTTATAAGCCTCCAGTGTATGAAGAGGTTCTTGGCCCTCATATGACTTCTGAACTGGGGGGAGGGACTGTTATGTAGGGACACTCCACTCCAGAGTTGCAAGATGGAAGGGTTAGGGAATAGAGGAAGGGAGGGTGGGGCTGGGAAGGGGGGAAAGAGGACAATATGATCGAGATGTAACCTGAAGCAAAAAATAAGTAAATGTATTTATTAAAAAAAAAATTTCAGAAATAATTCAACAAAATTTTCCAAAACTGAAATTAAGAAAATAAAATCAAAAAGTGTTCAGCATGGGAGTGAGGTGCGGAGAAGGCCTATTTCCATCCCATACTTCTGACCAATGACAGCCAAATTAGAAATGCAGTGTAGGAGTACACATTTTCATGGTTACAAACTAGCATAAAGTTGATCTCCCATGAAATTGTTGCTCGAAAGTTAATAGAAGCCAAGTCACCAAAATAAGTGTACAAAAAAACCAAAAAGATGTAAAAGCCACACACTGACAAGTTAATGGTGTGTCATGATATTGAAATTTCTGTGATGATGGTTTCTGGAGATCCCAGAACAATAAATGACCTGCGATGGAGCAACTGGATGGTAAGTGCTGAGGAGAGGATGACGAAAACCTCTTCCAGAGGATAACTTCAAAAACATGGGATTGAGGGGCCAAGATGGCGGCGACCTACACTGACGCATTTTGAATGCGGGGGAAAAAAGAGCCATAAAAAACACAGAGTTATTGGGCACTGTGCAAAAACCGGAGGGGCTAGACCCCCCCGACCCCGCCCCCCGGGAACACTCACAGCTCCCAAGGGACTGTTAAAAGTCCCAGGGCAATGCTCTCGCCATCTCTCACAGCCACTAAACCCGGGATTCGGGAACTCCCATTTGGAGAGGCGCCTGGTAAGATCGATCCCAACTTACAGCAGGCAGAATCTGGGTCCACTTGGCCATAGATCGCTGGCCTATTGGGCTCCCCACACATCAGGTTGAACTTATACCCACTTAAAAAACTTTGCGAGATAGTGGAAGGCTTAGCAAGGAACAACCAGGGGGCTCAGCGGGTGGTCCACAGCCGCTGGTTGTAGAGAGCTGCGACGTGCCGCGCCTTAAAGATGGCGCTGGTCTCCGCCTTCCACCAGCCCGACGGTGAGCGCTCTCGGTGGTAAACAAGTCCATATTTGGCTAAGACCGCTCATCTGGCTTGCTTCCGCATACGTGGGCCTCTAAGATAGCACCACGTGGCTTTACTTGATTGGCTGTTCATTTAGTATTTAGCCTGTGGGTTGGGTCTGCCCGGGCATTCGGAAGACTGTTTTCAAGGGACCTGAATAAACTGCAGGAGAAGAGCTTTTGTGAGTTGCGTCATTTCTTGCTGGTCGAGAGGGACGCGACAAAGTGGTGGCCCGTACGGGGACCCAGAAAAGACTCAGAACTCCTGCAGTCAGGGGCAACGCATTGATAAGTTCCTGGGATAAATCAGGACAATAAAGTTTCACGGAGATAGCGAACACAAGGTAAAGTTTCGCGGAGATAGCGAACGTACGGTGAAGTTTCGCGGAGATAGTGAACGTACGGTAAAGTTTTGCGGAGATAGCGAACAAAAGATACAGTTTCGTGGGGAAGCTGCAAACCGAAAGTAAAATTTTTAAACATGGGATTGTCTGAGTCACACCTAATTTTTCTGGCTCTTCAGGAGCTACTTTTAGCTAGGAAATTAAAGATTAAGAAGTCTACCCTAGAAAGATTTTTGAATGAATGTGATTCCGTGGCTCCGTGGTTTGCGGTGTCCGGGAATCTTACGGTATCCTGCTGGGACAGATTGGGCAGGGACTTGGATTTTGCTTGGGAGCAGGGGACTCTGAAACATGGAGTAAGACCGATATGGAAAATGGTGAGGAGTTGTTTAGAAGATCAGAGGTGTTGTAATGCAATCAAAGAGGGAGAGTCAGCCTTGGAACTGCTGCAAGGGGAAAGATCTGAGCAAGTAGACAGTGAAAAGGAAAGTAACAAAGGCGAAAGATTTGCGCAGGCAAACAGTGAAAAGGGAGGCAAAAAGAAAGTTCCTCTCTATCCCAATCTCACAGATTTTAGAGATTTTAGAGATTTAGAGGACTCAGAGAGCACAGATTCTGAAGGAGAGCTACAAGCTCTAATAGAACAGTTGGAGAGGACTGCTATTAGAAAAAAGGAAAAGAAAAAAGTAAAACAGAAGGGCGTATCGGCAGCAGTCAGTGTGGGAGGAGCTGTTGCCATGGCGTGTGACACGTCAGCAGCAGTCGGAGTGGGCGGAGTCGTCGCTACAGAGCCTTCAGCCAGGCTGGCGGCAGCTGATGTAAACAAAGCCGTTGCCATGGCGCCTTCAACTCCTCCCCCATATCCAGAAGCCACTCAGACAGAGCAGCCAGTTCAGTCCCTGAAAGTAGGGAGATCTTTCTGCCTGGGGATGTGGACACAAGTAAGAACAGAATAGAACATTATCCCACTGCACTTGCTGCTTTAGCCTTGAATGGTATCCAACAATGCTTGCAGTCTTTTGGAGTTGCTCCTGCCAGTATAATAGTGCCTTATTCCAGTTATCAAATTAAGATTTTGTGTGGCACTGTAGATGACTGGGCAATATTGCAATGTAGCTTTGAAGGAGTGATTGATAACCATTACCCTAAACATCCATTACTATTATTTTTTAAGGAGCACCCAGTGATATTCCCTAAGGTTACTTCAGCACTACCACTTCGAGGGTCACCAAATGTGTTTACTGACGGCTCAAAGACAGGCTGTGGAGCCTATTTGATAGAAAGATAAGAGCCCGTGTTATGTCAATTTCAACCGGGCTCCCCCCAAATAGTAGAATTGAAAATAGTAATGGAGGTGTTTAAAAGATATCAATTTGCATTCAATTTGATTTCAGATTCAGTCTATGTGGTCAACGCAGTGAAAGCATTAGAATTAGCAGGTCCTATTAAGAATAGTAGTACAGTATGTGCCTTATTGCAAGAGTTACAAGTTTTAATCTGGCAGAGAAAAAGGTGTTTTTATATTCAACATATTAGAGCACATACAGGATTACCTGGACCATTAAGTGAAGGTAATGATAAAGTTGATCAATGGACCAGGATGGAATGCATTTTTTGGAGCTCATTCCTGGACCAAGCCAGACAGTTTCACCAATTATTTCATGTAAATGCAAAAACTCTACAGCAGAAATTCCATTTGTCTAGAGCAGATGCTAGACAAGTAGTTTTCGACTGTCCTCAGTGTGTGATTCATCATCATCCTCCCAGTGTGGGAGTAAACCCTAGAGGGTTGATGCCACTCAAAATCTGGCAAATGGACGTTAC